>OX411306.1:124469235-124669764 GCA_948150685.1 Rhaphigaster nebulosa | reverse complement strand
TTATTTTTTTTCTTTTCTAATTATTACAACCAGTCTTTGCGGTTTTAGCGCTCACATTCCACTGCCTTAGTACAAGTGATGCGGCAATCCATATTGATAAATATGGAAGTGATTAGTGCCCTATGGTGCTATTATATTTTTAGTTATACTTCTATTTACTTTTATTTTATATTTTTCATTATTTTATTTATTTATTTTGATTGTGCATGTTTACATATTTTTTTTATTTAATATTTATTTTGTTTTACTCTCATTTATTTTTTTTTTGTACGACTGTATCATATTTGTCACTATTATGTATTATCCAGGATTGTAGCACATTGTAATATTTGCCAATAAAAAGATATTTAAAAATAAAAAATCAACGGTCTTTGGGACGGACTTCTCTCCCTCAGTAAAAAAATATCTGATGCGGTGCGCGCATCACACAACGTTCCCTTACCTGACTAGAATAATAATCTTTTAAGCACAATTTTAAATAGTTCACATAAAATACTACTTGAAATAAACTCAGTAGCATTCACTTCATCACGTCTTCTCTCACAAAAGATATAATAGAATAGCTGACAACAGATTAAAGGCTTTGTGGGAGGACGTTCGGTTGTATCCGCCTCCTTACGGACGCGTTCGACTTTCCATCTACGGTCTTGTAGTATAAGATACGTTGTATCTTTTCTAATACTGGTCCGACTCTCGATGATTCATTTTTGTTTTTTAGAGAACTTAATTACCTTGCATATTGTTTATTCAAATAGTTAGTTATGCAAAAATAAAATTTCTGTTATCTATAACTGTTTCCTCTGCATTATCTCGCTGATGTACTAAATGTATCAACAGTTAAAGAACTTTAAGGAGAAGAGATTAGACAAGCTTCATCAAAATGGCACTTCCTGTCAGTCCGTTACGCTCTATGTTTGGTAATACTAGTCCGATTTCGATTATTCCTTTTTTATTTTTTAGATAATTTAATTACCTTTCATATGATTGTATACATAATTTACCATTAAGTGCTTACTTTCGAGTTATACGCAAAAAAATATTCTTTTCATCATAACCTTTTCCCTGCAATTCGGTGGTGTACTACTTATATGAAAAGTTAAAGGGCATTAAGGAGAAGATTTTAGGCAAGTTTCGTCAAATCGTTAGAAACGTTTTTGACGAAATCGCAATACTTCTCCTTACTATATATTTCATATAGGCAAGGGAAAGTAATAATTCAGTTTTGGACAGTGAAGAACGAGCAGTTGACGCGCGTGATCATCCTTCGAATTGGTCTCTAAGGGTTTCGAATGGATACGTATTGCGAAGTCTAGATCCTACGTCCTCCAAGAGTTGATAAAGAAATTATTTTACGAGAAAAAAAAATTATCAATACCCGTTTTGTTGACTTTTGTAGTTATTTTCAATACCTTGTTTATTATCATTTTTACAAAAATGCTTAATAGCTATTTGAATAAATATGTAACTCTCAAGTCTAATGAGATAAAATTAAGTTTTAATATATTACGTTTGGCTTAATACACTCTTGATTATTTCATCTGCAAACTCATTCTTCAAACGTTTAGCTTTAAAAGGAATCTTCGAGCTATGGAATTTTTATTTAATAAATAAACTAATTGATTAGATCCATTTGAATTTAAAGTTTAAATTCACATAATGATTTACGGAATTAAAATACACATTGTGTTTTACCAGACTCTTGTAACTTTTTTTATCGTTTAGTTTACTATGATACGTTTCAATTACATTAGCCTGCGATGATTGTGTTTTTTAGTTTTTGATAACTGATTCTTGTTTAATTTTAGCGCTGAATCCGAAAATGACCTTAATTTTTTTCCATCACGTCAGGATTTTTCGCAAATTTCAAAATATGGAAAAAGTAACAACAAATTGCAGAAATATGGGACTTCAAAGTAGATTCAAAACTTTTTTCTCTTATTATTTATACATTTTTTCGGCCAAATCTATACAATCTTTTTTAACAGCCTCATCTAAACGATATGGTTTAAGACTTACTTATGACCAAAGAAAATTCATAATTTCTTGGTTCGAGGCTTAGAGGCACTTAGTTGAGAAACTGGTATAGGCACAGGGAAAAAGATTTTCCTCATATTTGCGATATATTTATTTCCAGATTGCGAAAAATCCTGACGTGATGAGAAAAAATGAATGCCATTTGCGTATTCAGCGCTAAAAAATACATATGAATCAATGAGGTATCAAAAGTTAAAAAACATGTCACAATCCAAATTTTGCAGGCTTATGTTACATATAATATAATATCTATTAGTTTTAAATTTATTACCTTTACTATAATATAATACCTCTTTCCAGAAAGAAAAACAGCGTAATTTTTTAGAATCTTTTTGTTTAACTATAAACTTAATCATTATATAATTTGAAATTATTATAATAAATAGCACTAAATTTATTTGTTGGCGAAATTTTTATTTAAGCCATTTGAGATAATTATTTTTAGTAAAGTTAATGCGAAACAACACGCTGTCGAAAAGCCTTCTATTTAGGGACATTTTCAGAGAATCCACGAGACAAAAATGTTATCACAGATGGTCTAAGAAAAGCAACAAATAGCAGAAGGTTTGACGTAAGCAGACTAAATATTGAAATTTATTATCAATATTCCTATCTTCGCGATACTCGTACAGTTACCTTAATTGGTATTAGAGATAGTTACTAATTAGTAATCTTTTTTTCCCTTTAATGGTTAACTGCTATGACAAATAACGTCTAAAATAAGTATAGGTTTACTTCTTACTAATTATAAGTTCGAAATAGGTAAGTATTTCATAGTTAAAACTTGAAGGTGTTAAAATGTTTTAAGAAACTTTTAACTTTGATAAAAGAGCCCTAGAGAATAGTCGACTGTTATGATAAGAGATCGGATTTTCGTGTAGTAAAAAACCGAAAAACGTGCAGTAATAAACTCAAAATGTGCAAAATCGTGCGGTAAGAACCAAAAATGTGTAAAATTGTGTATATAACACCTTAAACATGCAAAAATAATCTTTTTTATTTACTCTGTACTATTAATGCATGGAAAACTTATCTAGCCTTGTGTTACAATTACAGTCTCTGAATTAAAATTGCGTTTAACTTGTATTAACATGAGAAAAATCTGATTCTAATACTACAATAAATTACGATCAACCTAAATCTTGATGAAAGAGAAAATTAACCTACAAATTTAATAGATTAATTTAAATTAACTAATTTAATCTACCATTACTTTTTTGATCGACTGCACCACTAAAGAATTATAGACGAAAAAACAAAAAAAGGCCAAAAATTTCGTGGTTATTTGGCTGCCAGAAGGTTCTCCTGAGGTCATCGGTGTTAGCTCTTTTGTTTTTTACAAGTTTGCACTATTATATACAATTAAAAAAAAATGAAAGGAACCCTCTACTGACTGGCCTACAATGCTAGGAGCGGATTTTGATACGAGATTTTTTATAGGAACACAAATAATCTGTTACATATTAAAATACATTAAGTCAAGCTATTCCACTGTTGCCTAATGCTTTTGGGCTGGCCCTCACCGTTATTACTGCCAGGAATAGATCCGTTTACATTTGATTTGGAAATTCTGTGAGAAGGAGCTCTTCGTTTATTTGTTATCTTTGTTAGGCATTTTGGCAAGTTGGAGAACATTTGAGCTACTGCATTTTCGGCGAGTTTCCATCGACCCCTTGGAAGCACGACTTTCTTCCCCTCAACATGTTCGTCACACTTCATCATTCAATTCTCCGGAATGTGTTTGTGATAAGCACGGTGATGTTTTGTTAATTAGAATTGGCTAGGAACCGCTTTTTGCCTCGAATTTATTGACCCAAGTAGGGAATAAATAAATTAGGATCCTCATTTTTCATGTATTTGTACATAGTATAACATAGGAATACAACAATCGGACATTCTGGTTTTGTAGCTTTTTAAAAAAACTTTTTTGATACAAAAAAATATGGTTAAGATATGTTTTAACAGTTACTTGCAAACAATATAAGGAACAGAGAGCATAGAAACACCATTAGGGGCATGAAGGGGTGAGGGAGGAAAGATTATTCTTATTGTTTCTACTCGCTATGATGAACGATGAATTTTGGATTGTAAGGACTGAAATCGGAAGGCATTTGATGGTATTGCTCTGAGGCAGTGGTGGCTGAGGATGTTAAGGCTCCACCTTAGCAAACTGGAGTCATAAGCGGCGCCGCACAGTACTTCGATTATAGTGGGGTGTGTTGATTGTGGATTATTACTAGGATATTATAGTCAAAAATTACTATTAGGAAAATGAACAGAAAGACAGTCATTAGTACGAGTATTTAAAAAATGTAAACTAGGGGATTTCAATTTTTTTTTTTTTAACAACCAAGGCCAAATACATATATATGCAACTATTAGTTATTTTATTAAAACAATTTAACATTAAAATAAACAAATTATCACCATATAAAACATATATATATATATATATATATATATATATATATATATATATATATATATATATATATATAAAGATAATTCTTTTGTGGATAATTCTTGGACAAAAAAAAATAGCAACAGTTCTCAAACATTCCACACGTTCGTCCCTGGTATTTATCTAAATTAAATACCAATTAAAATTACTAAAGTGTTTATTAACTATTATTAACTATTTATCAATAAAGATGGCTTCATCAAATGAACTTAATATGCGAAAACTAGCTATTACTAGGACAATTAATAAATGATTAATTATTTTTTGAAGAATTTATTCGCTTTTATGTTGGAATCGAATACTACCATTCGCCATAGGACTACCTTTATTATATTAGTTATTAGTTCGATATTGTTAGGATTATTGGTGTTTTGATCAGACGGCGAAGACACATGTGTTATATAGAACACCCCGTGACGTGGGAAGTGGGTCGCTATTATTGCGGCGGCCGTGGAGGGGAGGAGCGGCGGGCAGTGGGTGGCCTCCCCCGCGGCCGAACAGACCATGCCCTCAGGAGATGGGAAGTAAGTGCTGCAAGTGCAGCACCGAGAAGGCTATCGTCTCCAGCTCGTCCACAAGTTCCTACCCGAGGTAAGTGTCTGTTGTGCAGCAGGACAACTTGTAGTCGATTGTATCTATCGTCTAGGGTACCAACTAGCTGGTAATGGACACCTGGCACCGTCTCCAGTTACGACAGTTGTTTACTCCCGATTTAAATTAGTGCTAGCTCATAATGGGTCCATGGATCATAGTAAATTTAGAGATGAATGTGAGGGCTTGAGTGGGTCATCGTAATATTTTTGGATGTATCATTTCAATTTTAGTGATGGAGGCTGCCGTTGATTATGAACATATCATCTAAGCGTATGTCGTGTCCAAAAAGGCATTTTCATATCTTTGACGAGAAATGACATTTTGAACCGACAATTCTGTCAGTGCAGTGATAATATTTTTCGGTTCATACTTGTCAACTATCTGATGGCAAAAACAAGTTCTAAATTAAAAAACATTTTTCTATATTGGTGGTTCTCTTAGCCTTAAACACATGTAAATATATATATTAATATATATATATATATATATATATATATATATATATATATATATATATATTCGTTTTTAATATTAATTAATTCTCAATATTCAGTATTTTTTAAGCTTTGCGTTTAGTTAGAGTCACAGTTACCTATTTGGCCTACTTACCAGTGGCCTCATTTTCTATCCTAGGAATTTTAATATTTATGTGTTACCCTCCAAATTAGTTATAACTCTCTATATAATTATATTATATATATTATTACTATCGAAATATAGAATCGAATCCTTAAAACTCTATTCCAGAGCTACATCAACATTTCTTTTATCTACGCTCACAGCCATTTCGCATATACTTAAATCAGAAATTCATAAACTACTATTAATTTTGTGTACACCAAGTTTATTACGTCTTCTTGATTGCCATTACCTTCTTGAATGTTAGACGTCTGTGGCGAACGCCTTTCATTTTTGACGTAGCTGGCTGTACTCGCAGCTGATCGTTGCCAATCATTGGAGAAGCTATTGAAAGTTCCAAGTACTATTTTCTAGTGTTGCATTTGATGACGTGAGGCCGTCACGGAAGTTTTCACTTGTTTGAAGCATCAAATTACAACAGACTTGTACTTCTTTAGGTTTAATTGATACATTGTATTTATTATTTTCATTGAAATTTTACATTTAAGATTCAAAATTAATTTTTTGAAATGTTTGTAATGGATTAATGGTAAATAGGTACTGTTTCCCTAGATTTTACATCGGATTTTACAGTTTTACCGTATAAAATCAGCTAGTAGATGAGATGGCAATAAAATGTTTTCATTCACCCCTCGAAATAACTAAAATTGATTTAAAATTTGTATTGTCTAAAGCAAGAGTGCTTAGTGCAGGTTTCAATTGGTTGAATTTAATTTTAAACCGAGGAATATTATATATCCTCTTGACTTTCGTAAATAACCCAAGGTCTGTACGAGAGTTGGCCGTAGTCTTCTTATCAGCTCCATCTAAAATAGAAATAAAATTTATTTTTATTTAAATACTACATCAAGTAAAAACGATTTCTGATAACCAAAATAATGTTTGTTTAAGAATTTCATCTTTGTTCAAGAATATTTAATTTTGAAGCTAGATTTTTCATATTTTTAATAAATGTTCTTGAAACGATTATGTTTTAATTATTAAATTTAAGAGGCATCTGGAAGACTCATCATTCAAGCAGTAGCGTTTGCAAAATAGTTCATTTCCAGAGGATTATTATACTAATTAGGGATTGATCCTTCTATACCATCATGGGGATGTCAACTGATTATTTTACTGATGTGATAATCGAAAAATGTTAAAACAAGTCTAAGATTCACATTTTTCAATCTTCAGTGTAATAAAAAATGTATATAAAAATGTGCATAAAAATGTATTTTTATTTAAATACTACATCAAGTAAAAATGATTTCTGATAATCAAAATAATGTTTGTTTAACAATTTCATCCATAAATTTAATTTAAGTTCGTTCAAATTAAATATTTTATTTTTATAGGTTAGCGGTAATTAATAGCTATTTAGTCATTGAGATTATTAGCATTTCAAACTTGATTTTAGCATGTTTGAAAATAGCATTTTTGTTTACGCATAAATAAATGTATTACTGTTTTTACGTTAGGTAATGTGGAGTAAATGCGCACTAGATTTTGTAAAGTTCTGCTTTAAATGATTGCAAAATATTTAATTTTGAAGCAAGATTTTTCATATTTTTTAATAAATGTTCCTGAAACGATTATGTTTTAATTATTAAATTTAAGAGGCATCTGGAAGACTCATCATTCAAGCAGTAGCGTTTGCAAAATAGTTCATTTCCAGAGGATTATTATACTAATTAGGGATTGATCCTTCTATACCATCATGGAGATATCAACTGATTATTTTACTGATGTGATAATCGAAAAATGTTAAAACAAGTCTAAGATTCACATTCACAAGATTCACAATCTTCAGTGACAGTCATGAAAATGAGATGTAGAACATAATCGAATAAATGCATTGAATTTTTTATTTTTTTTATTTCAATGCGCTAGTACACAATTGCCCCGGGAAAACATGACAGCATCGGTAAGTATACACCACATGCAATTGCCCCATAACAGAGATCTGTACTTGACCCCACTATTCTATTTTGCCGTGGCAACTTCGGACTAACGCTTAAAAACTAGAAAACTGTCAATGAGAAATGTTTATTACAAAGTTTTTTGAAGAACAGCTTGAAAAAAAAAAGGCTACACAAAAAAACCTTAGTGGTGGATAAATACCGATACAGATGTACAGCAGAAGTTGTAAGACCCAACTCAATCAAGAGATTAGAACTGATGTCTTTACAACTCGTTATAATTCATCTTAGCGAACTCTCGTAGGTGATTTGTAAAACATCAATTGAAACGTCTGGATTTAGCGAGATGATTACGCGCTTATTCCGAAAACTCACTTACTTTACATAAGTTTAGGTAAAAATGATTAGACTTTTGCTTTTAAGATTGTAAGTTCTGTGAATAAAATAAGTATACAATGATAATAGTTTTTAAAGCTATGATTGAAGCGTCGATTTTGAACAGTTACATCTTCCATGCTGAAGAGTATTAGTCATTCATAAATGGTATCAATATGATTCACTCTTAGTACTACATTATAAATGTTAAAGTAACTGTATTAATAATAATATACTATATACAACTATATAATATAACTTAAAATTAAATTAGAAGCTACGAATACATACCTATGCAAAAAAAAATGAAAAAGAAAAATACTTAGACAAAATAAAATAAATGATCTATAAATGCGTGGTAAATGTGTTATCACAGCTCTTACACATGTATGAATCAACTGTATCGTAATTCACCTTTCGTGAATAAAATGAAATACCTTCGTAGAGTGATCGGTAAAACAAGGAGGGACCGAGTGCGGAATATAAGCATACGGGATCAGCTGCAGGTGGCAAAACTGAAGACCTCCATTGAAAAAAGACAGCTGAAGTGGTTCGGCCATATCTGTCGCTTGGATGAAGAATGGCTTCCTAGAAAGGTTATGGAAGCCCGCCCGATAGGCAGAAGACCTCGTCGTCGCCCGAGAATCCTCTATGAGGATTATATCCAAAGAATAGGAGGAAAAATCCTGGCTCAAAAGAAGAGGAGTTGTCAGGACCGGGAAGAATGGCTCCGATGGATTGAGGCCACTCTACGCTAAATGGCACAAGAGAGATAGTGAAAGAAAAAAAAAGATTACAATTTGTAATGTTACCTTTTATAATGTACGATATATTTTATATGATTTATGATTTTGTTGGATACACTTATATTGTATATAATAAAAAAAAAATTCTTAGGGAACCTGGAGATTCGATTATGAAATCACAAAATGTTTTATTTAATTTATAATGACAATAAGCAAATTTGAGTATGAGATTATTATGGCATGTTAGGCCAGAGAAGGATAGATAGTACCAGTACCTCTCTTGCCGGATTTGATTCCAACATTCACAGAAGGAGATCATTCATCCAGATCCTTTTTAGTCAACTCCTGATATTGATGAGCCTGTCAGCTGTAAGGAAAACTATAAGAGAAAATCACAGCCGATAAAGGAAACATTTGTATGGACACTTGCAATTATTATGCAAACTAAAGTAAATAATTGAATAGTGGATACACATAATTATTAACAGGAATTCTATCGGTAAAAAATAATTTTCTCATTCTTTAAAAGTAATTTTTAAGGAATTAAAATTAATGAAAATATTTATTGCAAATATTATAAAGTTGTATTTGCTAATAAAGTTGTGGGTATAGAGGAAATTTTTAGGGGGGAAGTCTATTTTTACACCCCTTTTTTCATCTCCCCTTTTCCAATAAAAGTCAACAGTTTTATAGCAGTATTGTAGGAAGTATATTTCGAAATAACTAAAACATTAATAAATAAAACATTAACTGAACATTAATGAAATCAATATTTTTTACTTAACCAAATAAAATTCAGAAAATCAATGAAAATTCGCTCGAAATTTTCCGCCTTCTAAATTCTGCTGCCCGGGGAAAGTGTCCTCTTCCCTCCCCTCTCCCCCCTTGTTTCGGTCCTGTATCAGGGAATTTGGGATACTCGTCGAGTAAGCCGGGATTATGCCATACATTTTTTTGATATTGTTTAATGTTTGTATATATTCTGTGGATGGTAGTTTGAACCAATTTAAAACTTAACTAACTTAACGACTTAACTATTGGACCACATAAATAAGTTTTGAGTTTTCATCAGTTTAAAAAAAAAAAAAATAACGAAAGAAGTTTAAAGTGCTTATTTTATTTAAATGAATAAAAAATGCAATTGCGATTGACAATCATATAATTACATTTGCTCGATTTCTCACAAGATTAATTTCTCTCCTACCTTATGGGGGTTCACAGTTACGAGTACTGGTACTAGTAGGTATATTTAAAGTTAGTCGTATTTTGTTATATTTTTATTTTTAGTGGTTATTTTGGGAGGAGAAATTTCCTCTTCCCCTCTGGGGATACGTCACTGACCTAATACCCATTAAATTCTTGTCCGCTTTACAATGCGACTATTAGGTAATTTTGACAATTCAAGTCTTTAAATAAAAATACCACTTAAAAAAAATAATGTATATGATTTCCTTTTTATTTTAAATTGAAATAGAAGGTCGTTACAAAAGTCTTAATAAAGCATAAATTTATTGCTGACATTAAAATCCATTTTAATTCATATTCGTCTCTGATGTAAACAATGCGGATATTGTTATTTACTTTGGCTATCTTTTAATTAATTAAGTATACCAACTATAACTTTCTTTCATTCCGTTTTATAAATTTCAAAGAAAATATGGGAGGAAAAAATTGTCATTCGTAGTAATCTTTTGGGGCACTTCTGGAATGAAGGACAAAGTTCGAAGACAGCCGCCGGCGGTTCACTTCTAGGAATAACAGCCTTCAAGATTATACTTTGTTTTTGGTATTATACTTTGTTGATTATACTTTGGTGGCTTCGAATTATGGCGGTATTTTGCACTTTGAGATGTTTCCAGATGGCAGGGCTATTGGCGTTGAGCTTTACTCTGGGCAACTCGAAAGAGTAGATGGAGTTTTTAAAAAGAAGTACCACAAACTCACGGAGTAACTTTAAGACAATCGTTATTTAAAATTTTAACTTTTTAAGCGGACTTATCGTCATCGCCTTTTGATGCAGACAAACTTAAATTTGAAATTAAACGAAAGGCGGTAACAATGAGTCCACATAAGAAGTTCAAATTTGAAATAACGGTTGCCTTAAAATTATCGAAGTTTACGGTACCCTGCTTTGGCCAATCGGAAAGCAGCTTAATTTCGACAAGACAAGGCTCCTACCCATCGTTCACGCTTAGTCAAAGAAAAATTCTCAGTGGTGTTAGCGTCTTACCCCACCTTCCTATCAGCTGATTTCGAAAACAACGAGGAAGTCAAAGGAATTTTTCGTCAATAGGAGGGAGGAATTTTTCGTCTCGAAATCCAAGGACTGTTATCAACACCAAATTCAACTTCTGGCAGAAAGATAGGTTAAAATATTTAAAAATGAAGTAACGAAGCAGTACATAAAAATTGTAGATAATCCAATGTAACAATTGCGTAAACAGATTATTAATATACGATTATATTAATCTGTCTACGGAATCTGTCCCTATTTAGACATCGCCTTGTTAAATATTACAATTACTCAAAATTCATGATATATTACAAGTAGGGTATTTTTGGAAAATCTATATCAAGGTATGAAGTCCCTCTAGTTAAGATTATTATAGTCTGGGACCTGAGGCCAAAAAACGTGTCTGATTTCAAGAAATTTTTGATCGCCTAGACCGAAAGTACTCTCATGATAGACTGGAAATCTGAACATCCGTCACCCTAGAACGGATGCAATCAAATTTTATAGGTCAAACAATTCGTCGTTTTCGTAACTTTTTTCAAATTTCGTCAGTAACTCGTTCCTAGTGCCTTAAGTTTTATATTTAGTGTTTTTCAAAATTCTGAACAGCTACTGAGATACGAGGCCGTACAAATATGCAGAACGTCAACAAACGCAAAAAGTTAGGTATTCAGTGGTTTCACGTTAATAACTATTTTTCGGTACAATTTAGTGCAAAATGCGTAATAACCAATCTTGTAGAGAATTAAATTTCCTACAATATCCACACAGAATATTTGTAATTACTCTCGAGATACGCCAAGCAATATTGAAATAACAATTTTAGAGAAAGGGCAATAGTTATTCCAATATTTCTTGGCGTCTGTTGAGAGTAATTACAAATATTTTGTATGGATGTTGTAGGAAATTGAATCATCTTCTAAATTGCACTGAAAAATAGATATTAAGGCGAAACCAATATTTATATTTATGGTTTTAAAGTCGAATTTTCTTGAAATCAAACACGTTTTTGGCCTCACCTTCCTGGACTACTAAAGCTTTGTCACAAAACTCAGGACTGAAACCACATTCATATTATTAGGATGAAATAATGATAATTGACTAATGATTATAATTAGTCATTCTTCGCACACTATACAATTATAACAATACGTTTTTATTCCATAAATAAATTTATGCAAATTTGTCAATTAATTCGATTAAATTAAATAAATACAAATCAATAAAATATTGCAACTACCCATTGCAGACTAAAAACCGACATGAGATCATACTTCAGCACATGAAGTAATCCTTCCTAAAAAATACCATACAGACATGGTGCAAACATGCGTTTCGAAGCGCCTGATACGATTATAGAAACAAACTTAATGACTTACAAACTACAAAAAGTTGGCATATTGATCTAATATAATTTGTTCATTATGCGGAAATATCGTAACCGTTTTTCGATTTGGGCAAAACCATTTTCGGAGGGTATCCAGATATTCGCAGATGTTAAGATAAGTATTTGCGCTTGTCGAATGTTTTTCCTGAAACTGAACATAGTTGTTCGTCGATTTTATTTTAGTTCCTCGATAACAGAATGCGGTTATTTTTGTTCACAATTAGCAAGTGTGAAGGGCAACTGTTGTACGCGTATCTGTGACGCTTCCTGTTTTCCAAACCCGGTTTGGTGTCTGTTATGTGTACTCAATTAGACAATGGCGATCCAGGTAAATGCTAATGTTCATAAAATATGCACAACATGATATAAAATAATCAGCACAGTATTAATCACTATATCATCTGTACCATCATCAAATTATATAATCTGTTCGTTCACTCTATGTTCTTCTGAAAGAAATGGTTTCTTTAAACCACAAAACCACAAAACTGAATCTTAATTATTAACCTAACGGTTTTAAAGTTCCATGTAAATTTTCGGTATGATAGCTCCTTTAGATGGAAATAAATTTTCCGAAGGTTTGTCCTGTATATCATGCGTGGATGGCTAAACAGTTGTCTAATTAGTCGGTTGGAAATAGGTTATTTACTAGGGGGCCAAGTGAAGATTTATACGCCCCTTTAGCTAATGAACCAATAACTATCGAACTGGGCTACGATAAAGAAAGGGAACACATTGCAAGTTATTTTTAGTGTACTTATGTGGCATATATCTTATAATACTGTGCATATTTATCCTCCAATTTTCACCTTAAATGCATTTTATTTGTCATAAATGCAGTTTATTGTTGCTATGAAGTGTTTGCAGCGGTGATTTTAAAAATAAATGAAAGAAAAAGTGAATATGTTTATAAGACTTTGTGAATGGGAAATTGAATGTGTAGATAGTATAACTTTGGAACAGAAATATTTATCCCCAAGTGTCATGAATGACAATTATTTAAATAAGGTATGAACGGTTTCAAGGAGGACATCAGAAAAAAAAATATTGAATGAATTTGGTCAATGTAAATAAAAATTATCCACCAAATGGGTTGGTATGATTGAAATATCTTTGTGATTGGTTTAAATAGACGTTTTGCTCCAGTATTGACTCAAATGAAATGTGTTCAAATATTGTCGCCAATTGTTGGCCACACAATTATATTAAATCTAAAATCTCACTTCCCAGACTGTAGTCTCCTTCAGCCAACTGGTTATCTTAAGGTGTTCTAGGAAAATCAGATAACGGCTCCTTCGAAGCATACATGATCGACATTTATCACGTTCGATCCTAAACCCTCCTCTTCGAAATTCGATATATACTCCGACAAAAAATCTCGAAACAGCCCTTCAGGGTTAAAGACTAATACCATGTCAGTTGTCCCTTTGAAATGAGGTCTCCTAGTAGTTAGTTACATCTCTCTGATCTCTCATAACTTACACGAAAAACGTGCAAAGTCTGAGCGATATAGTCAGTCAACTGTCTATTTCATTTAATGATAAAACACTCTTGTTGTTTTTGATCCAATAAAGGATTGGGTTTAGCCTTACTAATCAACCTGGTGTCAGAAAATTAATTACAACTTACTAATTCCTCTCTGCCATGATACGAGTACAACAATATCAAAGTAAATTATTTTGAAGGCGGATTATAATCTCGGCTCATCCACGATCTACCATAATTTCTGATAATTAAACATTGGCGAAACTAAATACATGTTGACCAAATGTTCCTTTGTAAGGCAAAATGTACTGTAAGAAGTGAGATTTCAGAATAGAAAAACTCATATTGTAATAACTCCGTTCCATCCGGAACCTTTATCTTTGTTATAGAGATGCAAAACTTTTAGTTTAATAAAAATTGGACTCAAGAGGTTTTACAGGTATACTGTCGATATATTTAAAATGAAAATGACCGTAGACCTCATTGGCGTTTGAATTACATAATTCATCAATTAAAGAAATCGTTCATCGAAGAAAGCCTGGTAATTAATTTTTTTTTTCCTCAAGCAATCGAACCAGAATAAATATACTTGTGAAACCATGCATTTAGAAATAAAATTTTAATATAAAAATAAAATCCTTCATGCTTGACTTGTCAACATGACACCACATCTGCTTATCGTCACGGGCTGAGCGACAGGTGTGGATATAAAAATAAAAGAGAATAACAATTTTTACTAAAAACTAAATTGACCTCATCAGTATGTCTAATGTCCCTATTCGGATGTGGTCGTTTAAAGAGTTCTTTTCAAGTATTGAATGATTTAATTTATTATTCATGATCTATGATTGTTTTCTTCTTACGTAGGCAGTTATTTAATTTTATATTACAGTATGTTTTGAATATTTTTAAGCTGATCATTTATATTATTTTTCTATAATCACTTTGCCAGAATATATCACCACCACCATTATTTTCTTTAATTTAATGTGGGGCAAGTGTGTTATCGTCTCGTTAAATTCAACGATTTTTTTTTTCTTAATTTTTGCGGTAAGTGGAACATGGAGCTCTTTAAAATGCTCTGTGATTTAAATTTCGCCTTGACAGTTTTCTAATCTTTAAGCGCTAGTCAGTCTTATCTCAAACAGTAGGATCTCTGTTGAGGGACAAGTGCATGTGGTGTAAACTTATACCCACCACCATGTTTTCCAGGATAACTGGGGACTAGTGCATTGAAATAAAAGTTCTTTTTTCAATAAATTTATTAAATTATATTTCACATCCCATTTTCATGACTGTTACTGAATATTGTAAAATGTGAATCTCAGAGAAGTTTTAACTTTTTTCTATGATTACATCAATAAAATAACTCTCTAGTAACCAACTATTTTGACGGCGTGCCTTAAGGCAGGGACAAGTACGTATTAGACACTGCAAAATTGAATTACCAATCTCATAAAAATGGACGTGATTGAAACATAGGCTTGAATGTAATATTTAAAAATTAGGAACATTTAAAAATAAAAAGAGGAAAAACCTTACTATATTTCATCCACAAAGGATCTGTCATCTGTTATGTTGGATTGTTAAAATTTTAAAAGAAAATATATATGTATATTGTTTTATGTGTTTATTATAAGATAAATGAAATAAATGAGAATAGCATCAGAAGAAAAATAAACTAATCAATGCAAAAAAAAAAATAAACTGTGACTAATATGAAATTAAAAATAAGCTAATGTAGTATTAAAATGAGATAAAAATAAGTTACAAAATAATACATCGTTATCAGCGGCGTTTTTTTTCATCCAAATTCAGTCAATTTTATAATCAGTCGCATCTACACGAAAAATAATTAATTGTTTATTTTAATCCAATTATTAATTAATTTGATAAACTTAATAATAATAAAAGCCAGAATAGGGTTACTGGACAAACTCGAAAACATCTTGTTTTCATTCAATGGGAATGCCGCTCTGGACTGAGAAGACGGACAGATATAGGACTCCCATTATAAGTTCTACAGATTCCTGAAGCCCAAAATATATCCGGTGGTAGAGATTCTTAAAATTTTTATTTTCATTTGGCCGGAATAAATACATTTGGAAATGTTTTAGTAGGTCGGCTTTGTGTATTTTATTTTACAAGTCTGCCTAATTATTCTCAATTGATGCAAGTAGTTCATAAAGGATAACAACAGCAATTTTTTTTTTTGCATTACATTTTCATTTAATATTGCTGACAATCCATGACGATTAGTAATGATATGAAAACCGCTTTGGTATCATAATATAAAATTATATAAATAAATATATACAGACACTCAAAAAAAAAAATCAGATTTACTTCTGCCACAAAGATTAATTAGTAAATATAATGTATAATTCAAATGAAATGACAACGATCCATCAATCGGTTTCCAATGACAGAGCTATGCTAGAAGTTCCCAAGACAATGTTCTTTTCAGACGATTATGGGAAATCGAATGGGAAGTCTTGTTTAGTGGAACCACAAAGCTCAACCCCGTGTTATGTAAAAATTATGAAAGTATAATGTCTTCATTGAAATATTACATAATTTATTTATACATGTTATTATGAATTTAAATTTTATTCTGTAATGGAAAAAAGGATGCATTTTATTCCTTTGGGCTTGTTCATTTGAAAATGGACTTGGCGGTAAGCAATATTGTTGATGATTCCGTTATTAATTGATTAATGTTATTCACAACATATACTTAATTAAAAAAGATTGGGCTGATTCTCAGTAGTTTTGGAAATGTTTTTTCGATTTCCTCTGTTTCTCAAACATGAAAGTCATAAAACATTAAAATTGTTAATGCTCACGAAAATTCATTAGTACTACACGCTTAGGATATGACTAACTAAGGATATTATATTTTATTCAGAATTTTTTTATCGAACAGAAGAAATATTATTTTAAGCATTTTTTAAACTGTAATAAGTGTATGAACCAAATAAAACTATGAATTTCTTCTTTCTATCGAATTTTATTTATAATTTAATATCTGCGAGTTAATTTTTATAAAATCTAATTAATCACTTACAAACATGATTATAATTTGAATTGAATTGGTTACTAACCATTAGATACCATGATAACGGAGATATAGCCTAATTTATATTTACGGATATTTATTTATAAAAACTATTTATATATTATATTTATACGAATGATTTTTACATTTATGCTTTTTTTGACTATTCCCGATCAATGACTTTTGGCTATTTATTTAATATTGATGTGCATAATATTTATAACATTATTTTTTTTTTCAACTCCTTGCTTATGCTTTATTTTTTTGTTTTATGTTATAACTTTTGCATATTTTCATCGTTTTTTATTTTAAAATTCGTTTTATGTTCATTCCGAATTCAGGTTCTTTGACCTCACATTAATTCATTAAATTTAGCCAGATGTTCAAACATTTACATAGATGTTTGTTTGACTGAATTACGTTCGTTTGTTTGTTCGGATGCTCTCTGCTATTAAGATCCATTTATTTCTTCATACTGTATCTTTTCTGCGAATTATTTCACTTAAATGTGTTTGTCCTAATTTTTCATAGCTGCATTGATTTGATGCTGTAGAATTTATTCTCCCTTTAAAACTATTATAGTTTAAATGTCTTCCGGCTGCGAAAATCTAGTTGTCAGAAACACAAATTTATTCAGGCAGCGATGGTCATGTTACCCTGCCCTCTTTTTATTTTTTAACCATATCCGTCCATCCTGTTTAAAACATCTGTATTTTAACGGAAATATTCATAAAACTGAACTTATAAATATAAATCATAAATAAAAGAAATACCAAATATATGTAAACAAATAATAATTTTTAGTTGTTATTTGTTTATTTATTTAGAAAATTTCTCTTTCTTACCTATTCTTGATGAAACGTATGCGAACAATTTACTTTGCAAACTTTCTTAGTTCACACCAACTGTCTAGAAATCTAAAAGGTATTATTTGCAGTAATATCCTGCCTATTATCCTGCAACCGCAAACGTTGAAGGAAGAACGATGCCTTAAGATCTTCGACAATAATGTATTACGCAGAATATTTTGCCCGAAGAAGGATGAGTCCAGTAGGATGGTATGCTGCGTATGATGGTAAACTGCGATTGGTGGTATCTGCATCGAACCTTCGATTTCTCTGAGCATTTTACTTATGAATCATATATATATTGGTTAACTTATATAAGTTGAGGATCTAAATAAGGTATTGTAATTATTGTGACATTTTGCGTATATGATGCACACCTCGGTTAGTTTTCTCTAATCATAGCCAATCGCTTAATAGTTTAGTGTCTTTAGTCTGATTTTTATTAATAGTTGGCTTCAGCGTTAAATATTCTGAACGCAGGGTAGCGGAAATAAAGTTGTTTTTGTTTGTAACTGTGTTGCAATAGCTTCTGTGTAATCTTAAAAGTATTATTAAGCAATGTTTTTGGAATTGCATTGACACTCTTGGCGATAGTAGTTAAACATCAGTTACCACTTTTTCCCCTGCTAGGCGGAAATATTATATGACCGCTCACAAACATTCGTGACAGAAGAAATATGAACAGTGAACAGGAATCGCACTGGCAATATAGATCAGTAAGTGAAAGTGTTAGTGTTGGGAGTTATTTGTAAAGTACTAAAAATGTCAAGATGTCTCTTACTTGAACCTACGTTTCCTTGGAGAATTTCCAGAGATGTGACGTATCTATTAATAGCATGATAAAAGGAACAAGTCCTTAACTGCAACCATTGCATTTTACGAATTTTATGCAATGCTGATTTTTTTTATTTAAATTTGAAAACTATGATGTTGATTCAGAATAAAAAATTTTATTCAATTAAAAACACGAATTCTATTTTTTTTTTTTTTGCCAGTACTCCAGTAATTCATTAAAAATCTCAAATATGGGTAACGTGGTACTAGGCGTGAAAATAAACCTGATTGAGTTACAATACCAATCATTCGGCGTATGTATTAGAACATTAAGAAATGCTTTGTTTACTCAAGATTTTTCATCGATAGTTCCAACTTTGGTTTATAAATAAAAATGTGTTTATAAATAAACACGAACCCGATCAGCAGTAAATGATTACATACTGCTCCTTAGGTTTCAGAAATAAGGAAAAGATTCCTTGGATAATATCTGGGGGTCGAAACAATTTGACCGTTGTTTTCGTTCAAAGTATTTTCGGTTACGTAAGTCTGGTTCATTTTAGTCCCTTTATCTAAATCTTCCATATGATAACTTTCATAACTAATTCATCTACATCGTCACTACATAACTAGTAATCTACATAACTAGTACATCGTCAATCTCATAGAAGCCTAAAATGTTTAGGATAGCTGGAATTATATCAGAGTAACTTTCCTCGTCAAAAAATCATTTGTGTTTTTTTTACAAATATTTATATTACTGAACCCAAGATCACAGGCTGTAGCGGTTTAGTCTGCTTCCATACAATCAACAACGCGCCCAATTAACCTTAAATTCGTTGCAAGCTGATTATTAATTAATACCAATATGAATTAAATTTGGCCTTCTTGTGCCATCATTATATGGCCTTTACACTCCAACCATGACAGAAATGGAGGATTGCCCGCATGTTATCAACCTTCTGTAAGAGATGTAGAGATTTATTAATAACTAATAAGTCTCTCCTGCAAAACCATTATACTCTCCCAGACATATTTATTATTTCCATAACTTTTTGAGAGGCTGAAAGTAATTATATTATCGTAAATTAAAGGATCCGTCACAAAATTAAGAACTTGATACAACTACTTTGGTTTCTTAAATCCTTCGCTGACATCACTTGCAGCCTTTTTAGCGGCAAATATTCGCTCTGAAGCGAGAACACTACAAGTTGAAGGTAGAGTAATGATTCACTTTTTTAGTCGCGAATATATTGCTTCGCTATTCTTCATTTTGCTTTTATATATTTTTAGGAACTATGTTTATACTTCATGGGTTTTATTTATTTACCGTAACAGGTCTTTTGTACCACTACAACCCGATAAGGGTCTTGGGTTCAGTACTTGGTAAGGACCATACTGTTTCTAGGCCAACGGTTGTGCAAGGAGGTGATTCGGCCAAGATCACGCTCAACCGCCAGGTTTTTCCCCAATTAAGGGTACCCACTTTATAGAGGCTGGGTGAGCCCCAGGAGGGTCTCCCGATCCCACAGGGTTGATCCACGGCTGAATACAGAATAAATAATTATCTGCCTCAGCCGGTCTCGAACCCGGGACCTTGACATTAGTAGCGCAGTACCTTACCCACTGAGCTACCCCGCTCCCAACAGGTCTTTTACAAGCCAGAAATAATTATTATTTCGTTATTCTTAAGAAAATTTGTTCTAGTATAAAGTTTTTTTCCATTTTATTCTAAAAGTTATAAAATACATTATCTCGATCGAA
This sequence comes from Rhaphigaster nebulosa, assembly GCA_948150685.1. NCBI lineage: Eukaryota > Metazoa > Arthropoda > Insecta > Hemiptera > Pentatomidae > Rhaphigaster > Rhaphigaster nebulosa. The sequence continues at coordinate 124,649,465 of OX411306.1, read as the reverse complement.
TCACGCTGGGCGCCAAACGTGTTAAATTAGTCTGGATAAATTTACTATATGAAGGCCTATGGCGCAGATTAGCTCTTGCAATATTCTTGGGAGATCCTCCAACCACTTTATTTATTCCTGACTATTGCCAGGCACCGAATTCTTCAAAATTGAGATGACACCGGAAGTATTATAGTTCGTTTCCTTCAGCAAAATTTGCTGTCAGGAGAAAATTTAGGATTTGATCTGAATTTGTTTAGCTTAGGAAGCTAGATGCATGGCTATATCCTTAGATCAAAATATTTTAATTTGATTTACTAATTGCAATAAAACTAATTGTCAATCTTTTCTTATCTGGCAGGTGTGGATAAAAATATAAAGAGAAAAAAATGCAATAAAATTAATGATAATATTATTAGTGTGAAACCAGATTATTTATCGTTTCATTAATATTTTCTCCCATCTTAGAGTTGAATGGTGGAGAGAGGGGGGGAGGGGAAGGCTTGTAAAAATTTTTGCATTGAGTCTCTATTTCCGAGCTAGACCCCGACTAAATATAGCACCGGTTCTCCTTTAGCCAACCTCGGGTGGGTCTCTACTGAACCAGTGGAATAGTTCTGTCTCTAATAAGCTTTTTTAAGATATTAATTATTTCTCTCAAGATAATAAACAATATACTTAAAATATTATAAAAATATGAAATTTTATATCAATCGTTGCTCTATTTATTGAAAATTCAGACCAATTTATTATTAAAACATTAAAAATTGATTTTTGGTTTATCATCAACAAACGCTTTTTAATCTAGAATGTAAATTTTTACTAATTGTTTCAATAATGTCTGGATGTATTAACCGCTTCAAAGGTCTAAGGCGGAACCGAGGGGGAAAAGAATTATATCTTTAAATTATTTACTTAATTCAAATCGTTATTGCGAACTTATCATGAAATAAGATACAGAATTAAACAATAATCTATTTGCCATGTTTCCCATTTTTCAAAACTTTCAGTAAATCAGATGTCTTGTGAAAAAAGTTTTGGATCAAAGCCACTAAAACTATGTTCGCTGTTTTATTAAATAATTCTTCTCTTTTTTTTTTAGGCAAATGTAGGTCAATTAGAGTATGCCAGTTTACATTTTCTAAGGTACAGTGTATTTTTTTAAATTTTAAATAATTCAAAATCTTCGAAAAGCTACTTCCACAGATTCAAATTTGACAGACAACAATAGCTAGCTGGTACATGTGTTATATACAATATTATATAATTAATTGCTTTCTAAATGCAAACTACTTTCTATATTATCTGTTGAATTAAGAGATTTGATATTTTATATGTGCAAAATCGAAAATTATTTGAAATAAATAATCTTCATATCATTATCTTCTTGAAATTACAGAATTGAATTTCGAATTATAAATAGTTATCCTCTAATCCTTCTGATTCAATTTTAATTTATTCCTTTTCTTTTTTCCTTAACTTTTTGTTTTGCTTTTTTAAATTGCTATTATCTTTTAATAATTTATGTTATTTAGTTCTTTTTTATTTATTTACTTTTTAATGCAATCTTATTTTCCTTCTTCCCACTATTAATATAAAATACATAGAATCTTCCTTTTTTTTTTTTTAATGGATTCTAAATTTAATTTAATTTTTTATTTCTGTTGTCATTTTGATCTGTGCTAAAAATGTATTCATTTTATTTATTGTGTTTTTTTTACTTTTAAAATATTCGAAATTTTCACCATTATTATCCCGTTAATAAACCTTGAAATTAGATAATCGTTAGAATAAGGATAACTATTTTTTATAAGAAATAACTATCTTTCTTTTATTTATAACTTTGCCTAGTGCTTTCTAAGACTACTGGAAAATCGGTTTTTAGAAATTTATAAAATTATTTCGAAACATCATAAAAAAAAAAATTGATCTAATTACGTAAACTTCCAGAAATCCCCCGAAAAACAACTTAGAGACCCTTTTGTTAATAAATATTTTAGTTTCTTGTCTAAAATGATATAAAAATAAGTGTCTGAAACAGTTTTCAGATCTTGCCCCACTTTGCTTTTAATCGATTTATCACGCGCGAACGTTGAACTTTGAGTGACCATAATTACTTTTTATTTATTTATTTTTTTATTTGCGTATTCGGGATTTTATCAACCCATATTTTTTTTTACAAATTAACATATACATTTAGTTACTGACTCGCCCCATTGTGCGTCGGTTTAAACGTAGTTGACCCAGAAATATTGTTTTTATCCACAACGGTCATTAACTTTTGGTCTGTTAATTTATTTTTCATTGGTGGTCAATACTGACAGGTGTGAATCCAGAAATAGAGAAAAACAAAATTATTTAATTTAATTTTTCAAATTTTTACACATCAAATAATTAAAATTGATTTTATGAAGAATTTCAAGAAACAAATCAATATCAAATTAAAAAAATGTGCTTAATCCGCATTTGTGAATTTAGTTAATAGATAAACTTTCACATTTATTCATTTTTTGAGGGTGAGAATATTTATTTGTCTATGCAAATATGAGTCCAAAAGTCTTAGTATTTTATTTATGTTTTGCCATTTAGGTCAAACATTTGAATCTCGTAAAAATAAGGTATTTTTGAAAATAAATTATGATAATTCGAATCTCTTTTTTTTACGCACATTCGACGAATCAAGTTAATCATAGTTTGTAGGATTATGTTAATTTAATGTCCTGATGGAATGTTATTTTATACTGACATTCTTTATGTTTACTTTTTTTATCCACAAGAGTCTATAACCTGTTACATTAAAATTTTTAAACATTTAGTGTGGTACTTGCGGCGCAGAGTGGTTACATTTTTTTTCTCGGAAAAAAATCTGTCAAGCCCGATCTGTGAGCCACTGGAAAATAATTTTGATACCGTCTTAATCACAATGAAATTATCATTAAGATGTACACTTTCAAAAGTTTTTACCAATGCTACCTCATTGGGCCAAAATTTTTAGATGTATATTCTGGAAAGAAAAACTGACATTGTTTCTCACCTTTATAAACTACCTAAATCAAAACTATGTTGTGATTTTGTGGGGAGATGGAGGTTTAACAGTTTATTTTGGATTAAACAACAGAAACTTTTATTCAGGTTCTGAAAACGATGAAATTTGGAGTTTTAATAATAAATGAAAGTTCAACAAGTTTTTTTTCAACAACTAATTATTTCTTAAGCGTAAAATGGTAAATTTAAATATTAAACAAAGGTGTACTCATTTATAGATTAAATAATAATACACTCACACAATTATACACACGATAATTACACTAAGTAATGGTCTCCATTAATACTTCTAGTCTCCATTTTCGTCTGAATCGGACGAGATCTTTTTGAAATATGAATATGTCAAGCAAAATATGTCTGCGCATACGTTAGCGAAAGTAGTAAATGGTATTGGGCAAAATTGACAAGGATCAAAATCTACACTAATTACCAACTTTGAGCCAAATGGGACAAGTCGTTATTGAAATATGGGTGTGCCAAGGAAAATACATTTTCGCATTTGATAAAAGTTGAAATCGAACAATCTAGGTACTAACCCACACAATCTCTGAAAATTTCGTCAGAATCGAATTAACGGAAATAGGTGTCATATGGATTTGACAACTTCGGTATTATTTGGAGGAAGCAATGAACAAATAAAAGTAATTGCACTTGTTGATCAAGTTGATCTTTTCTAATATTTTAATATGTGTCTTGTTTTAATAAAAAAAGTATATTTCAGACCAGCGGTCGGCTGCGCTCGGGCAATATGTACTTACAAATAAAAAATTATTGATTTATTTTATGTATAAATTTATAAGCCAATCATCATTGACTTAAAAAAACATTTTTTTTTTCAATCATTATATTGTATCGTATGGAAAATGTGATTAGCTATAATAATGACGATGTCGACAATTTTGTCATTATAATTTCAACGTTCCCGCGTGTTAAATTCTTGATCAAAATTGAGGTGGTAGGTTGAGGAAAGAAAGGTCTGTATAAAAGTTCAACCCTTTATTAATCGGGCGATAATGTAATCCAATTGTTTGAAGCGTCGGAATAATTCTATATTTGTTTAAATACCCATATTTCTGCTGTCTTAGGTTTAAATAGCAATGCTTAATTCTGCCCAATACAATTAGGTTTAGGAAAAAAATATTGGCAAACTAACTCTAAATAAGAAAAGAAGTTGTTTTCTGTTTTTCGAATATAATCTTAATTTTAAGGTATTATTTATGCGACAATAAAGTTGAAAATTATAGGAATAACGATATTAGTTTGTCGCTATTACTATCAAATTTTCAAATTTTAACTTTTGTTTTTTCTCCCAATGTCTAAATGATACGCTCCCCCCCTTGTGCGGCGTAGGGAATACCTGACCCGCAATACGGAATGGTCTTGCAGACAGATTGAAGTATTCATTAGTCCCTGAACTTAAACGATTTCAATTAAATCTGTTTTTTTCCCACTTGAAATCTGTTTCTACTAAAGAAACTCTATATACAGGGTGACCCTAAGAATTTGGTCAACATACTTAAATAATCAAAATAATTAAATGTTTTGCATAAAATGTAGGCAAAAATAAAATGCGCGCCTTTTACCGGTTTGGTTGGCATAAATAAGATTAAATTATTTGATAACTTCCTTGACTTTAAATCTTGGTAAAATTATTTTTACGACATAGTGATATCATCAATGTTATTTTTAAATATCATCGGCAAAACTTTGACACCACATAACTGTCTTTCCCAACTTTTAAAAAAATGAATTTTCATCATTTTGAGTTTTTTTTAAATAGTATATAACAGCAAGTGATATACTATCGTGTATATAGAAAAAAATAATTAAATGTTTTGCATAAAATGTAGGCAAAAATAAAATGGCTCTAAATCAAACCATTTTGCACATACGTGGTTTCTAAATTTTTGCCGACAATTTGCATTTGTACCAACCTTTATATTTATTCACAATTAAGTTTTTATTAAGTTTATAATAAAGTTCCAAAGCAGTTCTGCTTTTTTTTATGTTTCAATATATCTGCATAATTTGTCCCTTTTGTAAAATTCCATTACCTTATGATCGGTTATGCGTGTTGAAAACGAGTTTAAGGTGATTCGCTTTATAAGAACGTTTCCTACTATTTTTATTGAAATGATCTCTGCTGGTAATAATTTACTCTTGCTCTTTTCCTGAATCGTTTTGCAGAAAATTTTAGGGTTTAATTAATTCTTAGTACTCGTTCCAAGTAAAAAATCATTTAGGTCCTTGCTTTAATTTTTCTTTTATTGCCATTTCACACGCTAGACAAGAGAAGAGAGCGGGGATACATAGGACATTTTTTAAACATATTTGATTAACCACCATTGATTTATATATTTTAAAATCAAGGGGTATTTTATTAAAATCCTTATTTTGGCCAAGGCTTGTTAATGGATATTCTTCTTTGATGTATTGAATTTGTAACAACATGAATAATATCAATTATTTATTAGAATTTGAAAAAGCAAAGTAAAACAAAAGTAAATCACGTTTGAGATGGAAAAAGGACTAATAAAAACAAAAAATTAAATGAAGAACAATATTTCAACATAAATTTAGCATATAAAAAATATCAATAAATTAAAGAAAATAGAGAACAAAATTTAGTAATATTCGTTACCATAGATGTTTCATTCGTTGGACTCTTGTCCAAAGCAGCTTCAACAATTGTACAGTGTTACCTACAATCATCTTTTAAAACAAATAATAACAAAGGACGTTCAGACAAAAAACAAATCAAAACATTAATTACTCAAATTACTGTCAATCCGCGATATAACATTTTGTAAATCCTTGACAGGCAATCATGTAAAATATATTTTTGCACCTTAAATGTAACAATGTCTAGTAACATCAGTGCGTAATATTAAAAAGAAACGCTACAAAAATATAAAACTCTACTTAGCTTTTCGGTTTGAAACAGAGATTGACATGTACTGAGTGATTCAGTCCAATTTAGTTTGACAAATACTGACAGAGAAGTTCAAGTTCATACAGGCAATAATGCGATAAATACAAAAATGTCCAATGTTGCCCCAGCCCAATTTATCTCCGTTCTCCCTTGCTCTTAAAGACGGTTTTTGGAGAATTGTTTAATAAATTATGCTGTCTTTAAGTTAGTTAACTAGTAAAATATATAGTCGCCACCACGTTTTACTATTATATCACATTATTAATGTGAATATATTTACTTGTCATGTGACTACAAAAGAGCCTTACCTTTTACTTTTAACTTAGCTAATATTTTTTTTTTTTTTTTTATCTCTGAACCTATTAACTTCTTCGAATTCTAGATTTGTGTTTCTAATACTCTATACTTCTGATTGATTAATAAAACTAACAAATTAAAAAAAAAAATTCACATTCGTTACTTAAACGTGGTGGCGACGATATATTTACATACATATAATTACTTATAATACATCAATGGCGAGGAGAAAGAGAGAGAGAGTGACTAGGAGTAAGTGATTGTTTAACCAACGCAACTCTTAACTCTAACTACTATTTTGTTATCATATGTTTTTTGGGCATATGCTTCACTTTGACAACATTGTTCATAGGACGTTTGGTTAGGAAACGATAAAGTAAATACAATCAGCAAGCACTTTCTTGTTGTTTCAGTTTTGGATGAGAATTTATATTAACCATTTCTCGAGACAAAGGCATAGGTAGTAGGTCTGTTTTATATTTATAAGAACAGATATTGCAGGGCAAGATTCCTTAGATTTATATGTTGGCTATATGGTTCATTTATTTATTTTTTTAAATGAACACCTACCAACAAGCATAAGCCCAATTAACGGTATTCATCATCAAGAATACATATATACTAGTTAAAATAAAGACAAGGAAACAAAATTGATGGCTTCTCCACTTTCGACGCCATTCTTCTATGGTTGATTTATGTTTATCAATATAATGGCGAATCACTATTCACTGATAAATGCTGTTGTACTTATTCATTTGGCAGTGCCATTATGAACAATCTATATTTGTAAACCGTATATGGCTTTAAAAATGATAAACCTTGAAGTACACGTATATTCTAAAATAGGGAAACAAGAAGTGTAAACGAAATATTAACTTTATATTGAATTGAACTAAACACAACAAAAAAAAAAAAATAGAAAAAGAAAATTCTTGTAATGTTGGATAAACGAAATATATAATTTTTGTTAGTGAAAGTAAATTAATAGGTGTCAAGTTTTTATTTTGGTATTAATTTTCTAGTTATTTTAATTATTTCTGATATAGTTCATAAAATATTCATTTCGCCTGATTCCTGGTTGGTGCAATACCGGGATACAGTCAAACCAGTAACATTCCACAGGCACCGAACAGTAACCTATCGGATCTTTATTTATTAATCGGATCAATTTACCGATATTTTTGAATACATTTTATTATTTTATCAAGTATGATACTGTATTAATATGTTACCTTATTTAGGCAATATCAATGTCCTAGCGTAGTTCTTACGTTACCTATGTCTGATCTTTACCCATGTAAAGAAAAGAAGTAAATGGATTATAAATGTATTAAAAAAAAATATTTTAAGAATTTATCTCTCCTTTGCTCATTGGTAATTAATAAAAAATGACAAATAATTACAATAGAAAAGAAAGAATTGTCGAAGAAATGAATGTTGTGATGGGAAAATAATTCCTAGATCTTGACACTGCGCCAACCTGGGCGTTCAAGGACGACTGAGTTTAGATCGAGCACCTTGTCTTTGCTAGAAGGTATAACAACCTAAAAGCAGAAATAAAATTAAGTATTTACTACTGAAAATATATTTTCCAACATCTTCATATGTTTAGGGTCTTTCTGGGACAGTGTGGACTGCCAGTCTGTCCCTGAGGTATTTTTTGTCAAAACATCTCCACAGAGCTGAGGTTCCATTTGGGTACTGTTTCATCTCATGCTGAGTCAGAGCACTGTGATGTTTTGAATAGAAACGGACAGCTATTTTGTTCTGTTCAAAAATAAAATGCGTGAAGGCGAAACAGACTGTCAAATAATCTTCTTATAGGTTGGGCGACAAAATATTGTAATTTTCTTTCCTGAAATATCGATAATCAATAATAAGTTTATGTGTAAAATTCTTATCACGTGAAACAATACAACTTCATAAATCTATAAATCTGGTCTGCTGCAGACTTATGAAGAGTAAAATTCCACGAATATTTAGTTTATATTAGAAAAACTATTTTATTTAGTAAAATAAATTAATCACATATTAAAGTATTTCTTTTCAAAATTGTTAGATAAATGTTAAGTTATTGCATACATTCATTTTAGTTGTATATACCGGTCGCTGAAACTATTTCAATAAGTCATTTATCGTAGATCAGGAATCAAAATTGATTAGTGAATTTAAAAAAAAAATATAATTACGCAAGTACGCATTTCAAATCCTGAATATTTTTAGTTATTTCATGATTTTATGTTAATATAAAAAGTGAAATTGCTATGAAGGCTAGGTAATAATAACCTGTAGGTGACTGTAAAGTTCTTTCTTAATTTTGCACTATTAATGATAAACAACATTCCAATCTCTAAAAATCATTACACCATTACAAGTGTTTCAGTTACTGTTTTCATTATAAAATTGCATTGTGAACCTTTTTTACTGTTATTCAAAATGTATTTCACCAATCCTACTAATAAATGTTTTTATTATTTCACTTTATTGTGATTATTAATTGTTCAATTATGATTCAATCATAATTATCTCTATGGCCGTTTTTACCTGAATTATTTTAGAATGGGGTAAAAAGTATTTCAGAATCAATTTTCACAGTGTTACTTCAAAATGAACTACTACAAGCAATGAAATTACGTCTATTAGCTTAATATGTTGCTGTAGTTACTGGCGTGTTTAGCTATTTTTTCATGAACTATTTCCATCTACCAGGAAATGTATTGACTTATTTTTTCCATTTCTAGTTGATAACGTATGTCTTGGTGGAGATAGGGAAGTGTTTGAAACCTTGGATAAATGACAGTTTGCCTTTCCTGGCAGCAGGCTGCACCCACATGTTTTCAAGAAACATGCGGTGCACTTCCAGTTTTATTGCAAGAAATAGCGATGGAGCATCGTAAGCAGTATACAAGAACGATTGTTGACTTTAAAAAATACTTCTCCGGATACTGAATACGATAATGAAGTAAAAAAACAAGTTTTTATTACTGTTATTTTAACATAAGAGCATCGTAAACAGTATACAAGAACGATTGTTGACTTTAAAAAATACTTCTCCGGATACTGAATACGATAATGAAGTAAAAAAACAAGTTTTTATTACTGTTATTTTAACATAAGAGCATCGTAAACAGTATACAAGAACGATTGTTGACTTTAAAAAATACTTCTCCGGATACTGAATACGATTATGAAGTAAAAAAAAAACAAGGTTTTATTACTGTTATTTTAACATAAGAGCATCGTAAACAGTATACAAGAACGATTGTTGACTTTAAAAAATACTTCTCCGGATACTGAATACGATTATGAAGTAAAAAAACAAGGTTTTATTACTGTTATTTTAACATAAATGAATTATATACATTTTTCTATATAAATGCGTATACATTTTTCCTTCCATTTTGGTATTAGTAAATAGATTTATTAAACTCATCATGCTTGTTGTTTATTTTTTGAAGAAAGGCTGACGGGTTGAAGTGCTATTTTAGCCACATAATCTATCTGCCGAACGCAGCTCGGGACGAGAGATAACAACGTTATAACCAGATCAAGTTTTGGAAACGCTATGCACGAAAAGTACTGACACGCACATATTTCTATTTAGGCATTTATTACCTGCCATGTTAGAATTACATTGCAATGGAATAAAACAGAAAATAGCCTGTCTTTTGTCCGTGTATATTTGTATACATTTTGTTTGCGTAGTGTATTTGTAGATCTAATGTAAATGTAGCCAATTTTCACTATCTGCTCAGTGTCTTTAGTTATCTCGGACCTTTTAGTCAGCGAGTCCTTTCATTATTATAAGCATACAAGAAGTATGTAAATATCACAGAGACCACAATAAAATGTTGTGAAGAAAGTTATTCCCTCGTTCTTGTAAAAAAGTGGTAATATTTTGTTAAATCGTTTTTCAGACGGGATATAGTTGTGATGAATCCTGAAAATCTTTTTTTACACACATATAAAATATATATATACTTGCAGAGATTGAATATTCATTGTGAGTTGTACTATACACGCAAGCATATTCCTCTAAAGCTCTATTATATTATTTGATTTTTGTGGCTGAAGCGCTTTCTCTATTTATAGATACAAATTCTTACTTGATTGATAGCAAATGTTCTTCTGGCACAGCTTGTCTGACGCGCACTTATATTCTTAATGGATATGCATTGCCGACATTGCTAAAACATTCTTATTCTTCGAGTACTTTTAGCTATCCTGAGGTATCCATCATACAATCAAAACTTTAATTTCAGTTGGAAGATATATAAAGGACTACTTAAGTGATTCTTACTAATGAAATAAAAATTAGTTATCTCTAGAGAAATCATATATTTATGTACTTAATATCGTCTCGGCACCATTGTTTACAGAATATAGGATAATAGGCCTTCGTCAACATTCGTCAATTTTAGAACTTCCAAAAACGAATGTATTATTTGGATATTATTCAGGTGATTTTACACTTCTTAACGACTGTTATGTTCTTCCAACAATAAAGGAATTCAGCCAACAGTGTTGTGCTAAGAAATACTTTATTAACAAAAGTATAACAGAGACTACTGTATCATTCTTATATCAAAGTATATCTTACTCTTATTAATATCTATTGCTATCTGCCTTATCTTTATCATATATACACATTGATATAGACTATCTACTCGACTGCTTGTTAGCACTGAAAATACAGGTCCTTTTATCAGTAAGTTAAGTGGTAGGGGTTGAAGAGTAGAATGCGACAAAGGAGTGAGAACAGCCAGCTGCAAGCAATAAATAATTAACTAAATATGGACCTAGTCATGGGTTACGTGATATATACAAAAGGATGTTTAAGGGGAGCATAATTGCCATTTCCAAAGCTGCAAATATTCGGCGTGTATTTATTGGAACATGTTAAAAGCGTGATGTGAGTTTTAGTACCTTGAAAGAGAAAGTGACTCCCGAAGGGACTATGCTAGGTCGAGCCTAGGTCGTGTTTTTTACTGCCCTTTGTCTAAGAGTTATCTATAAATATTTATTTATAAAGGTTTGAATTATTTATAAATACCTATTTAATGTGAATAATGTATGTATAATATTACAAATGCCATCGTGTAACTAAAGAACACTATATTCCCACTTCTAAGTTGCCGATTCTCCAATCAACTTATCTCTTTTCCTTTGGAAGTCAGAAACATCGGTATTATCCTAGATTTGGCTGTCACGAAAATACTACGTCACATTCTCTCATGTTGGCAACTTTATGGAGATTTCTTCCTTAGTTAACTTGTTGAATTCAGCCTACAATTGAGTGCCGAAAATGTTTTAATAAAGTAATAAGTGACTGTTATATTTTGGCTACATCAGACCAGCTCTAACTCCTTACTATCTCCTGATTTAGGACTTACCAATTTAGCGACTTTGTTACCTAAATCTACTATTTACCGACTATCTATCCACAAGACTAGGTATATGTAGTCGAAGTAGTGGGAATTGGAGTAGAGCTTTGCAAAGATAGTTTGTTGGAGGCAAGTAGATTGGTGATTTATCCTGAACAGCAATAAACATTTGAAGATATCATTTATTAGAAGCACTAGATATGTGCCGACGAAACGTGAATCAGTCCCTAGATCCCTAGCTCTAAAAGATAAATGGTCTTAAAACGTTAGTTACAGAAACAAAGTATATTGACTGAGGGACTATTCACCATATGTTTCTTAACTATATTTCATTAAAAGTTAAATATTTCCAATTACATATAAATTCGTAAATATTATTAATAATGTAAGAAGATATAAAACCAGGAATGCTATGCCATAACTTCAGTCTCTCTTCACGATCTCACACCATTGATGCTGAAGGATTAACTCTAAATTCATCAGTGTGCTCCCAAATTCTGGAACTAAACTCGAGTCACTTTTTCATTTTCAAATCCTGTCTCTTTCTCCATCGGATCAATTTCTATTCAGATAACCTCTAAGGTAGGTAAAGGTGTCCCAGAGTGATAATTACCTACCAACTTACTCATATGTACATCCTCACTATAAATCGCTATTACCAAAGTTACAGACCTCTACTCCCCTCATGTGCTCCATAATTAGCCCAAGTATCTTGAAATGCTTTAATTATTTCAGTTTTTTGTAAGCACTATACGTCAGAAAAATGTATATATTTTCCCATAAGTCATGGACCTCATGAACTATCTACAGGAATTTTTGGGTCAAGTTCGAGCATTTAAAACATTCCATTCTATTGATGTTGACAGGTCATTAACCTAGACAAAGCTCTGAACCGGTTGTGTTAAACTTCAACAAGTGCACATTTTCTTTTTACAAAAATTTTAATTTTTTCTTTTTAACTCGAAACTATATTGACACCCTAATTTTTTTTTAAGTGGTACTACAGGTTGATTTTTTTTGCCATCACGCCCCCTCGCAAAAAATACAACCTGTAGCACCGCTTAAAAAAAAAAAAAAGTTGAGGGTGTCAATATGGTTTCGGTAAAGATACTTTATGATCTTTGGTTTGACTATTTCAACTACCTGTAGAGTTTTAGCCGTTTTTTCCCAAATTTTTTGAGTTTTTACCGGAAAACAGCAATTTTCAAAATGTCGGAATGTGACCCAAAAATTCCTGTAGATAATTCACGAGGCCTTTGTATTATGGTAAAAAAGAGATTTTTTTTCTGAGGTATAGCTCTTATAAAACAAAAAATAATGTGTTTCAAGATATTTGGATTAATTATGGGGCATACGAGGGCACTAGAGATTTGAAACTTTGTTAATAGAAATTTCTTGTGAGGATGTTCACATTTGTAACTCGGCAGGTTTTTATCACTGTGGAGCACTTTTACCTACCTTACCCGAACAGAGCCTTTATCTTTCACGATCAACCCTATACCATAAACTCAAAATCCAATTTAGACCTCTTTCTAACCAAATTTTCCAAATTTTATTTGAACCTTTATGATCACAGTATTTATTTTTTCCAAAACCTTTCTAACTTCACCTTCTATTGGAATGGCCATAATCTCCATTATTTTTCGCTATCTAATAGTTAGTCTGATTTTCTTCCTTGATCTCTTCTTTATTTTATTTTATTATTTTTTTTCAAGTTTTCCAGATATTTTTAATAGTTTCTTTTCCTCATTCACGCAGAAGGGATTCATATAACAGAAAAAACTAAATATATGTTCATTAATAATAAATATTAAATTTATCAATTTTACTATTTATACTTTCTAGATTTTTATTTATTTTCTGCATTGGCGCCAGGAGTTTTTCACTTTTTAACATTCTTAAAACTCCATAATTTATTTTGAAACTCTAAGAGCATTTAAAAAAAAAAATGAGGTGAATTAGTTCTGTCATTTTTTTTAAATTATTAAACTGGACATATACAAAAAACACCATTCATCCATCTTCATTTGGGAGCGATTCCAGACGTTTTGTATATACTCTACAATTGTACGTGACATTTCGATGTGATTGGATATGACGTAGTTGTTTTTGTCTATGTCCAAACCTTTAAAAGTTTTATTTAGTAAAACTGCCCTACAGAAATACATTCTGTTTAATTTTTCAAACAAATAAAAAAAAAAAAAAAGTGTTTTACAAGTTGTAATATGAAATGTGAGTGTTTTATAGTCAGAATTTTAGTTTTAAGGATGGAAATTAGCCTATATGCTCTTTACAACTAGAATTAGTTTAATTGTGTCATATTAATTCAAAGTAAGACTTGTTTATTCGGCCTCATGGGAGTTAAAAAGTGTACTTGCCATTAAAACTCGGATTCGAAATTTTTCACGATCGCCCTTACTATATATTTCATAGATAGGTAAGTGAAAATAAAAATAATTATTAAACTCAGCTATTTTATCAATCTAATTTTTCCACTGAATCAGTCAATTTTCACTGATTCTATGATGCAGTATATTAATAATTAAAGGTTGATTATATAAAACATAAAGTTAAATATCTATAGAAAAACCATGAATATTAAATTTTAATTTGTGCGGAATTGATTCTACTGACCTTTATCACTTTATACATTATTGTAAAGCTATATATATTTTTTTTAAAATATAATAAGTAATAAGTTTTTATAAGACAAATAAATACGAAAAAAAATCGAATGCTTAATTTTTGTTTTGTAATTTCCTGAATTGCTGTAAGACAATGAAGCTCTTAGACGTAGACCAACTCCTGAATAAGTTACACAAGATGGGAACTGTAATTTCATTAAAGCATGCTAATACGTTTTATACCAACTCAGTGAGGTGCTATAAATTATGATTTAATGCTCTTTAGCACGTTAAACCGGAGATTAACTTTTAAACCTTTGAAATTAGTGTACTGCTGATGCAAAAATAGCAATGACTCAAAATAGATGAGATGACTAATAAACTCCCCACTATTTAGTTATTATTGAGTGGAGATTGCTCTTTATTCTTAAATATAATGGCATTTTGTCGACCTATTTACAGTTATAAGTGGGAACACAATGACTCTCAACAAATTTTCTCCAAAACTCAAAGCCGCCATGTGTTGAAGCTGTAAGATCTTTACTGACATTTAAAGCGAAATAAAAAATGAGCTTGTTTGGCGGATCTCAATATTTTAGACCTTCGTATGACAACACATGTCTTTTTTAATTTGCAATACTGTAATATTTTATAATTTGATATAGGATGAAAATAATCCAGGTGGTCAAAAAGCCCAGCACGTTATGTATAAATTAAATAAATCAAGACCTTTGTATGTCAGAAGATTCGAGGGCTTGGGAAATTTGTTTGGATGACCTCTGGTATTAACAAAATATGGTTCAACTATTTATCAAAGGATGTATACTATTAGCAACTAGTAATACATACAAATTATTTTTCTTCTTCTTCTTTTTTTAAATGTAAAATGGTAGCGAAGGAATCGCACATCCAGAATGAAAAGGACATAACTCTTAATATCTGGTTTGTCCACTCACTCCTCTTTCCTTACCACTTTGGTTGATAGTTACCGAAGATGTATAGTTATCAAGTTTTTAAAAAACTGAACAAAGGTAAACCGGTTTCCAGAGGAACATGTACTTTATTAAACATGTGTATAAGGTCCAATACGCTATAAGTTATTCATATTATTAATTATTATAAATTATTCATAATCAATATCGTAAATTTTAAAGCACTGTATTTACTGAAAATCAATTTTTATTATTATTAGTAGAGCACAGTCTAAAAACTGTGTAGTTCATTGTTCCACTCCATCCTTTTTTTTTACACTCACGATAGGTTGGAATGATTGGATTTTGTTATAACGCGGTGGATTTAAAGGACTCCAACCACTTCTCACGGTTATTCCTTGTTTTGGTGTGGAGTGATTGGATTGGAGTGATCGTCAGTAAATCCCTTTACACGTTCGTAATGTAACCTTAAGCACCCATTTAATGCAACCTTACGCGCACGATTTAAAAATTTTCCGTGGATGAACATGGCATTTTCTCGTCAATTTTAACCTTTTCCAAATCAATTGTCACCTTTTCCATTTCAATTGTAACTTTTTCCATTTAAAATGTAACCTTTTCCATTTCAATTGTAACTTTTTCCGTTTCAATTGTAACCCAACCGGACATGAATTAATTCAATATTATTTATTTTATTATTGAAAAATAATTATTTTAATTACAATAATGACTTTTGAAATAATTTCGGCATATCCTTCCATAATTTTTTCGTTTATAGATAATTGATATTAAGTGATAATTTCAAGTAGTTCAAATTTTTTAAATAAAATTGTTGTTAATGTATTTTTAAATAATTGTTTTTTAAAATTTATTTTGAAGGAGAGGGGGTATATTTCATTTCATTAGGTTTTCGAACTTGCTAATGTCAAATTTATTACCCAATTTTTTTTCGGCCACGAACATTTATATTTAATTATTACTTTTCAAAATTCTTCGGTATAGGTGTCGTTTACTAGGTTTTCAAGGGCGCTACTTACTATTGGATTTCCGATAGCACATGCGCATTTTGATTTTCCATTGTTATTGTAGTTTTCTGTGATAAAGTGTATGTTTATTAGGTTTTCAAGGATTCTGGTTCCATTTCTTGAAATGGATCTAGGGATTGCGCATGCGCATTTCACTTTTCCGTTACTGTTGAAGTTTTCTATGATATAGGGATCATTTATTAGGTTTTCGACGGTTCTGATTCGATTTTTCTAAAATCTTGTGATTGCGCTAGCGCTTTTCGATTTGCTGATACTGATGAAGTTTTCTTTGTTATACTTGTGGGTGCTGATTGCATTTTTAAAAATTTTATTTTTTATCGAGCATGCGCATTTCAAATTACAATTATGTTTGACATTTTTTTAGAATATCGTCCTATAAAAGCTAATAAAAAATAACAGCCGAAAAAAAGGTCAATTGTAATGGTTATCCGAAATGACCATGCTCGATAAAAACTCCAATAGTAACGGAAATGCAATAACTTCACCGAAAAAAGATGAATTGTAATGGTTATTCGAAATGAGCATCTTCGATACAAATTTTAATTAAAAAACGGAACCTTCGAAAACCTAATAAACGATCCCTATATCATTGAAAACTCCAACATTAACGGAAAAGCAAACGCGCATGCGCGATCCGAAATCCAATTTAAAAAAATGAAATCAGAATCCTCGAAAACCTGACAAACGATCTCTTTGTCATAGAGAACTTAAATAGCGAAAATTCATAGCGGAAAATCGAAATGCGTATGGATGTCAGAAATCTGATGGTGAATTCGTAAATAGCGCCCTTGAAAACCTAGTAAACGATATCTATACCGAAGAATTTTGAAAATTAATAATTAAGTAGAAATACTCATTTCTACTTAATTTCTATTGCTTGCCGAACAAAATTTTGTTTGTAAATTTTACATTAGCAACTTCGAAAACCTAATAAACCATCACCAATGCGATGAAATACACCCTTCCTCTACCATATAAATAAAAAGTAATAAAAATTTAAAAATAAATAAATACAATTTTATTTAAGAATTTTTAATTACTTGAAATTAGCACAAAATATCAATATTATCTAATAAACGAAAAAATGTTGGAAGAATATGTCGAAATTATTTTAAAAGTCATTATTGTGATTAAAATAATTTATTTTCAATAATAAAATAAATATTGACAATATAATTGAAAATAAGTTGAATTAATTCATGTCCGTTTAGGTTATAATTGAAATAGAAAAAATTACAATTATAATGGAAAAGGTTAGAATTGAATTGGAAAAGGTGACATTTGAAATGGAAAAGGTTACATTTGAAATGAAAAAGTTAGAACAGGAATGGAAAAGGTGACAATTGATTTGGAAAAGGTTATAAGTGAGGTTGAGTTACAAATGCTACAGATAAGTCCTTACTGCGTAGGATCAACATCACGAATGATTGCACGGAAGTAAGTTAAATGAATCTTTTCATGTATGTTTTCTGTTATACACATGTTGCTATAACACCCAAGAAGTTGCTGAATTCTCAGGGATAGAATCAAGAAAAAAAAAGTATAAAGTTATTATGGATTTTTATGGGCATTGCTCTCTTAGTACTCCTTCCATTGCTGTCGATAGACTTTCAGTACTGGTTTCTTTGGTATATCTTTTGTCGTCACTGTCCGGAGACCCTACTTCCAGATCAACGCCCCCTGGAACATGGCCAGGGCGCTGGACATCTAACTGCCTGGAAGCGCCTCCAGAGCGATCCACTCGCAACAGCAGCGAGCAGTCTTCTCTCCGGCATGGCAATAGCGGCATAAGATGCTGCCTGCTGTCGTACTCCTTAACACCCTCTTCAGAGCCCTCACGAGGGACAGGTAGATTCGTTTTTTTTTTTTTTTTTTTTATGACCAGGTCTAAGAAGAAATATCTACTAACCAGTTTATTTACTGGTTTGTTTGGTATACAAAGTGGTTTGTCAATTTTGAGAATATCTGTTTTTTCCAAAACCCTAATGCTGGAAAGTTTTGCGGAGTTTCTTTTTTAGCATGAATGCTAATTAAAAATAATGTTAGAATATATATATATTTAAACTTATATTTTTTTTTTCATATCTCACTGATGTTTATCATAAAATTTAATATTTTTATATTATATTGCTGAACATAAACCAATTGGATTTTGCGATAGCTTTTTTCCTTTGGTTTTAACTCTTCTTATATAAAAATTTTTAACCCCTACAATACGGCTTTGGAGGCTTCAGAGATATCTATACATTTACACCAATAATTCTCTTTTTGTTATTATTATTCTTTCTTTTTTTTACGATAAAAGGTTTTACATGAAAGTTGTATGGACTATTCTATTGTTCAGCTAAGTGTTATATTCTCTTCCAAATTTACATTTTAAAGTGTTGTTTTTTTTATTTCTGCGCATTTTTAATTTTTTTCATTTTTCATTTCGTTCTTCAAAAAAGTAGACATTTATTGTTGGGGATTTTCACTAATTATTATTTTTCTGCAATTCGTATTTTTTTTCTAGTTAATTCATACTTTATATGAATTAATTACATGAGTATTAATTAATAAATAGAATAGAATAAATAATAAATAGAATTAATTAGTTGAAATACATGTTGTATCTAGAGCAGATGTTTTATTTTGGGGTACAGTGGTTAGAGACTTGTTCAGTTGTGGGGATGGTGCTTGGTCCACTGAATAACTAACTGAAAGAAAATGTTTCGGCTCTTTTATATATATATATATATATATATATATATATATATATATATATATATATATATATATATATATATATATATACACATATATAATTTGTAATGATTGAAATCTGACAACCGTTCACTGTTCACTGACAACCGATCCTGAGAATTTTATCGTCTTTCACCTCCACAATGCAGCATATATGACTAACTATCAGCATAATCATTCACATTTGAACATTACATATCTTATATGAAATTAATTTACCTATTATTTTATATTAAAAAGTTTGACTAGACAGCTGTTTTCGTCCTATCCTACGTCTGTGGCAATTGATTCTAAAATCGTAATATTTGTCAGTTTCCTTATAATATATTTATAGCCGTGCTAACCGATGGTTGGCCACTGGATCTGTTCCAGCTTTCTCTCCTGCATTACTTTCGGTCTGACCCTGTCGCGAACACAAGTTCACCAGACACGCACACAGAATATATATGTTACTTACAGTTTTTCTATAATTTATCTATTTTACTTATATAATCAAAACTTCGATAAAAGCTACTTAATTGATTTTTTCTTTATTAACATATTGATTAATAATGCTAACCGGATTATAATACATTAATGGGCTAGTGATATAGTCCAGGCGCAATAGAGTAAATATATTAATTTTATAAAATAAATTGCTAATGGACTTTCTCAAAGTGATAAGAAGAAGAACAATAGTAGAAACAAATTGTATTTGTTTAAGATAAAAATCGGTATGTAAAGTGTTTTTTTTTCACGTTTATGATGTGATGTTTTTTAAAAATAAAAATAAAAAAGTACGTAATAGCGTTTAAAACTGCGGAATAGATGAGTTTTAAACAATTAAATTCGGGCTACAAATTTTCGCTAAAAAATTATAAACCGTGAAATTTTGCCATTTTTTAAAATTAAAAAAATTGAAAATTTAAATAAAAATTGAAAATTTATTATAGGGCTTGTAATTATCGTAAAAACTTGTCTTGGGGCTTAAATTGTGACTTTTGTTAGTGCATATCTATAATAAAAATCTTATAAAAAAAAAATTCCCAAAAATTCAGAAAATGTAAAAACTGATGTTCTCGAAAAAAGATTTGAGCAAGGGCCAAAATGGTCCCAGCGCCATTTTTCAGAGCGTTATTTTTTCCCGAAGAGTTTCTCTACAACCCTATTTTCATGAAATATATATATATATATATATATATATATATATATATATATATATATATATATATATATATATATAAAGTTTGATTTAATAACTAAAAAACGCGTTTCAACTTAGGGTTATTTCTCGCTCCGGCTGCTAGTGACGAGGTAGAGTAGGGGACGCGACGAAAGGAGGAGGAAGACTCTCTATTACTTTCCAGAGCTCGATCCCCGGCCATCAGAGAGCCTTCATCTTCCCTTTGTCACTTCCACTACTCTACCTCGCCACTAGCGGTCGAAGCGAGAAAGAATCCTAAGTTGAAACGTGTTTTTTTAGTTATTTAATAAAAATTTATATATATATTTCATGAAAATAGGGTTGTAGTGAAACTCCTCGAGAAAAATAGTGCTCTGAAAAATGGCGCTGAGACCATTTTGGCCTCTGCTCAAATCTTTTTTCGGGAATATCAGTTTTTACATTTTCTGAATTTTCGGGAATTTTCACATTTCCCATAGTTCTAAACACTAATGCGTACTATTTTTTATTTTAAAAAAATTACATCTTAAACGCGAAAAAAACATCTTTACTAAACATATCCTATTTTTCTCCTAATTATCACGTTCAGAAAGTTGGTAAAAACGCTACAAATTATTATACTATGGTTTAGTATTTCCAAATGGTTATTCTTCTTATTCCTTTACGGCGCTATAACTCGGTTTCAGATCTTGGCCTCCTCCAACCGCTTCCTCCAATCGTCATGGTCATGTACCGACACTTTCCAGTTCCTGGCTCCAAGGATATTGTGAGAATCTCCTGCCACACCATCTGACCACCTCAGCTTTGGTCTACCTCTCCTCCTTGTCCCATGGATTGACTGTGTCAGCAGTTTTTTGGGAATTTCTTCATCCGCCATCCTGGCGATATGCCCTGCGTATCTAAAACGCCTCAACTTCATTGCTCTGACAACATCTGCATCCCCAAAAGCTATGTATAACCCCTAGTTCGTGCGTCGCCTCCAATTTTCTTCAACCTTTACACCTCCGGTAGGGCAGAGTACTTTTCTTTCAAAAATGAGGAGCTCCTTTTCGGCACCCTTAGATGTTGTCCAACACTCCGATCCATAAAGCAGTACAGAGTGCACCAAGGTTTTATAGTGGTGGAGCTTGGTCTGCCTTGAAAGGATATGCCTCAGCTGTTTACCAAGCCCAAAGTAGTATTTGTTGGCTGCGCTGATCTTCTTTCTTATCTCAATATCGGGGTTATTATCCTGGGTGACCACAGATCCCAGGTAAGTAAACTCCGATGCTTTTCCAAAGTTATGAGTTCCAATAGTAACCGTCTCACCTGGTTTAGGAGTCTCTTCTGTTACCATGTACTTGGTTTTGGGCTCATTAACTTCAAGTCCAATTCTGCTTGCTGGGCCCTCCAGTGCCAAGCTTATAATTTATAATTATCAAGCTTATAAGTTTCTCAGGTATATTAAATTTTCTGAGGGCACTGTACAGCTCATCACGTTTTATACTACCATACGCTGATTTGAAATCTAGAAAAGATAATGAATTTTGGTGTTATATTCGCGACCTCTTTCAAGAATGGTCCGCACACAGAAGATCTGGTCCGAGGTGAATCTTCCTTTCCTAAATCCACTCTGGTACGAACCGAGCTCACGCTCGGCGTATGGTAACAGACGTCTGAATAAAATGTGTGACAGTATCTTGTAGGCACAGGAAAGTAGCGAAATACCTCGATAACTGCTGCATACAAATCTATCACCCTTTTTATGTATTGGGCATATAATTGACCTCTTCCAGTCAGTGAGAATCTTCTCATCTGTCCTATTAGAAGGAGGAAGTCTGACAAGCTCACTTCCACCACATTTTAGGAGTTCAGCAGGGAATGCATTAGCACCAGGAGCCTTATTATTCTTGAGGTTGCTGATGGCATCAGTAATCTCATCCTCATTATGGGACTCGAGGTTCAACTCTTGTTCTTCCAGCTGCTTTCTATTGATTTCTTCTTCTTCTTGGGTTCTTACTTCTTTCTATAGTTGAGAAGGGTATTGAAGTAATTCCTCCTTTCTGCAAGAACTTCAGACTTGTCGGTCACCAAGTTACCCTCTTTATCCTTACAGGATTTTAATTTATTTGTGTAGAGCTTTCTTTCTTTGTTGATAAATCGGAAGAAGTCTTTATTTTCTTTGCAACGACACAACAGTTCTATCTTCAACAGCTCCTCCCTCTCTTTCTGTCGTTTTTTCTTGCGGTGAAGCCGTTTCTCATCCTTCCTCCTCTGTCTGTATTCATCGACGGACCTCCTTGCAGTTTTTCTAATCATTGATATGATACATACCTGATATGATACTTGATATGATACATTCGTCCTGTTCGTGGCTATTCCTCATTGAACCATGCTGAACCAGAGGCCTTCTCGTGTGGTCCTAGTACTTCTTCAGCTGCTTCCGTTATTGCTTCATGGCAGTGTGACCAGTAACTCAATGTCCTGACTAGCATAGCAGCTTGTAAGGCGTACTTTAGAATCAAGTACTTCAACATAGTTATGCTGGGTCTCTGTATCTTTCAACTTTCTCAGATTGAAGCTTTTGGTTTTCTCTACAGCTTCGGGTCCAAATGGTTATATATTACAAAAAAAAAATATTCATTTGCATTGATTTTTTTCTTCTTTTTTCTTTTAAAGATTTTGGTATAATGATTCCAAAGCAGTTCATATTTTTTCATAAATGGCTAAGATGTGGACGTATGAAACCCCTAATTGGCCACCATTTCGGGACTAAATGATTGATGGTAATGTCTAATTCCGAGACTATCAATAGTCCGAAGACTATCAATTTAGGGAATCACAAAACAAAAAATATGTAGTAATAATTAGTAATTTATTAATTATTAGATTAAAAATAATGTTAAAAAATAGTTGAAAATGATTACACATTGTTTGTTCATTAATTATTATTATTCTTTGGTTAAATTTATTATTACTTATAATTAAAATTATTAAAAGCGTTTCGGAATTATTATATCAAGACTCCCCAAAAAAATTGGTATAATGATTCTAAAACACTTTGTTCTCTCTCTCTCTCTCTCTCTCTCTCTCTATATATATATATATATATATATATATATATATATATATATATATATATATATATATATCTCACTATTTCTTATTTTAAAACATTTTTTTTTTATTGAAACGGCCACATAAAACAGTTTGTGATCGTTGGTACAGGTTAGCTTATGTGGGGACAATTGTGCCCGCGGGCACAAGGTTGGGATTCCTGTTTTAATTTAAACAATTTGTCCGACAAATTAAGGTTTAAGCCTTGTTTAAGTAATGGTTTAAGCAAGGCAATATGTATGTCCGACAATATAGTCTATTCTTGTAGGAATTGATATTATTAAGCTCTCCAAAAGGTTTAAGGTTGATATTGATAAATCGAATTTTTGTAGGACTATATGCACCTATGAATGCTATGAAAGGTGACCTGTATATGAAGCGTAAGACTTCCGCATTTGATGGCGAGTAGCTTAGCTGCCAATTGGCAAACAGACACTCCCTCACCTAGTTATTTACTCAATTTTGTGGCCGGATTTCTTGTAAACAGCGTTAACATCAACGTTAACTCCCGATGATAGTATATATATATATATACCCTCCAGGACCCGCCCCACATAGGAGGCGAATAGCAGACATTTAGGCTCAAGGGTAAGAAAAAAAACTTAATGAAGGCAGAGGGCCAACTGGGAATGGGCAAACTGCAGTGTTTTGTCGGCCAAAATTGCCTAAAATAAGATTGCCAACCGATCCCACCATTACTAATGTTTTCCCTTAATCCTTTTATTGTTCTTTTCTAGGTAGAAAATTTATAAGTTTCACACATTTAGCTTTTTATCTTATTAGAACACCATCCCATTTATGTTTAACATCCGTAACATCAATCCAACTGTTCTTATAAAAACTTTTTTCCGGACAAAAATGCCGACTAAATTTGACTACGGGGTGCGATTTATTGAGGGTTAATAAGTGCGGTAATAAATTTACTGGAATCAAATCATTTCGATTTGGCCATAAATGGGTCATTCTCTGACAAGTGGGCACTTTTGTGTCCCATGATATTTATTTCAATTTGGAATATCTTAGGACTCTGAGACATAAGTATTACTAAAGCAGGCTTCTTGAAAAAAATCGCGTAAACCTCCCTCCCAAACTAATAGTTCAAACTTACCTATATGTTTTTCTAGTCCATTCATGGGAAGAAGTTGTCGACTATTAAAATAGACTTGTTTTGCGTTTAATTTGGTGCATGTACAAAATTTAAAGGTTCTAGACCATTCCGTCTGGATGTTAAAGAATGATGACCGATTTTTGCCATTTTTCGCCCTAATGTGACATATCTACATTTTGAGTTTTTTTTGACATTTTTGCAGATATATACGGCACCGCGTAGCTCTTCCGAATATTCCAACATATTTCATATAAAACTTGCTGAAAATGTAATGTTCTTTAATATTGGTCATCACAATACTTTGTGTAAATGCCCTGGGAGCGTGTTATTGGGAAAAACTGAAAACGTGCTTGTTCTTAGTGTTTTTTTTTGAAGGTAGCGGAAAACGCACAAGGTGTTTTAAATAAGGTGTGGGAGGTTGAAAACGTAGATTTTTCATGAGAGTGACAATGCATACCTCAAAATCAAAATTACTCAACCTTTTGCAATCCAAAACGATACCTGGTCTGAGTTGTAAAAATTTACAAACATGTTTTATGGTATTATATTTAGCTTGTTAAAAAGTTCACAGATTCACGAAGCTAAATATTGTTTTGATCGCTCATACATATCCTTACTTGCATATTCTTGTTAATTTAAAACGGACTTATAGGGATAAAAAAAAAACCTTTAGATAGAATCAAAGTTATAATTTAAATGTTTTTAATTTTTCTGATTTTTATTTGGCACCCAAGTGGCAATGAAAAATGTGAAAAAAATAATTTATACTCATTCTTTAATGATGAAAACATGCATAAGTATGTATACAGATAGATTGATTATCAGGATTTTCAGTTGACATACGCATGATGGTTTAGAAGGATCAATCTACTTAGGGATTGATTAAACAAATTATAAAAGTGGCAAATAATTTATTAATCCCTAATTATCGGGATTTTTTACCGAAAACCAAACATTTTATTTTATTGCGATTTCTTATCTATTTCTACAATTTGTTAAGCTTATAGTTGGAACACAAGCGTTGGTGATCGATATATTTTTTTGAAAATATGGGACAATATATGTTTAACACAAATGTACCTAGGTGTAAATTTTCATTTATCTAGAAAAAGGTATAAAAAAGCGGGTTTTGACCGGTTCGTCCCACTGTGTATCGTGAAGTAGACCGAATTCCCTTTAGGATATATAGTTTGACTTAACTGAATCTATTGTAAGGAAGGGAGAAGAGACAATAGCGAAAAGTTTTATTTTATTTCTTAAAATCACTTTTTACTTATGAATGTTTTTCTCAGCCCCCTGCTGGACTAAGATACCCCACTGCCAAAAAGTATGGTGTGGAATTAGGTTTTCCTGACAAAGAAGTGTTTTTTTGTCATATTTAATTACAGATTTGTTTTGGTTAATTTACGCATTTTTTTAGGAATAAATTTTTGGTTAATTTCACAAAAATCCTTTTTATTCTGTTTTTCCGTGTTATTTTTTTTTTTTTACTAGAAACAAAGTGAATTTTAAGAATTTTCATTCTTTTTGTCGGGGAAACCTAATTCCACACTATGTTTTTTGGTAAATCAAGAGGTAATTCTTGACCAATCTCAAATGAAACCTCGACTTCGTTTATACGAAATCAATGCTAAATAGAAGTATTTCTCCCAGAAGTAGAGTATAAACTATATTTCTTAATGGAAATTTTGTCTATTTTACGATGGTGCAATTGGAACTTGATTACCTTGAATAGTTTTTGACTGATCGCTTCCTTTTGAACAAACAATGTCAATCTTTAAAAAAAATACAAAACAAATTTCCCGCTTTTTTTTTTAGGGATCCGGTGAACATTTCTGTTGCTCTTGAGGTCTTCTACCACCCTTGTAGAATAAATATTTTTTTTAATATTTCTTGTGACTTATAGGAAACGCTTATTCAATCTTTATAAAATCAATTTTTTGAATCGAATTGATTCGATTTGAGTAAAGCTATTGCCGTACTTTTAAACACTCAAGAAATTGCATCCCGTTGCCAGATTTCGTCGCTATGTTTGCCCGAAAAAAAAGTTGGTTTAAGAACGGTGGGCAATATTTTGCATAATAGACCGAATCATATTAAAAAACTTTTACCATATTTATTCTTCTGTATTAATGGCATATTCTATCTAAAATAATTCCTTAGTTTCTTGTTGCTTTCTCTGACCCAATTTTCGTTTCAATCTATTTTGGTACAGGCTTTTCAAAGATTCCTATTTTAAGCCCTAATGAGAATATCAACCTGCTAAGAGAATAATCATTGTTATGCCTGTCACGGATTAATCAGTTTTGTGTTATAGTAATCAAATATATTGAATTAATGAAGAGTTCCTCTCTCTTATCTTCACGGTACGTAAATCCGTAATGAAATTGTTATGCTTATTTGGCTAAGAAAGATTGATAGATTCAATATCATATTTATTTGTTTTATTAAGACAGACTTAACTGGGTACACTCTCAGCTTATTGAGGGTAGATGGCACATTTACCTAATGTTTAGGGCTAGAATTTTCATGTAAGTACATATTCTTTTGTTACCAAGGTATCAACTCATTTTTTATGTTTTGGCACATTTGAAATCAATATAAACCAATTTAACTTTACATATATTTACATATTTTACTTAATCTACATATTTCACGTATTGTTAAATATATCACTCCCTATTTGTTTTTTTTATTTACATCAGATAATGAATAAGGATCGGTACGGGGGAAAAAAAATCCTAAAATATCAGATAACATCCAAAATCGATTAGCAGAATTCACGAGAATTTGTCGTACTTTTCTTCCTAAATTTATTCAGTTTTAAGTTTCCTCTCCCTTTAATTTTTTCTCAGAACGACATAGTTTATAGATTAGTGCCCATCTGTGATTCGGTAGAAATTCATACGGTTTTGAAACATAATTCTCAGATTTTTCTTTTTCTTTAATTTTTATTTTCTAAATGATTAAAGTCGGAAAAAAAGCTAAAGATCGGGTAACAAACTATCTTCGTGAGTTCCCGAATGAACATTTCAGAAGTGATGGAGATATTTTATATTGTTCTTGCTGTGGCAAGCCTGTTCCTACAACGCAACGTTTCCAAATTACTTCGCATGTTGTTGCAGTCCGACAGAAAGTAAACAAAGAAAAAAATGGAGACTGCAGCAAAGTTTCATTACAAGTGGACAGTAAGTCCGCCTTATGCATAGAGGTGGGTAGCGCATTTGTAAGAACCGATATCCCTTTGAAGATAATAAACAGTCCTTCTCTCAAAGGCTTTTTGGAAAATGTATATCGTGGAAACAATTGCCTGATCAAACCATCATAAGAAAAAACTATATGCAAGATGTGTATTAGGAAACCCTTGCAAAAATTCGAGAGGATGTCAAGGAGATACCTATTTGGGTTTCAATTGACGAGTCAACTGATGTTGAAGATCGGTTTATTGCAAATATCATCGTTGGTACACTTTGCCCAGATTCCAGATTCCTTTTCAAAGCTTAACTTAAGAGTTGGAAAAATGCAATAATGCTGTTTTTTAACGACTCCATGAGTCTTCTTGGTCCAACATGTGTGTTACTTGAAAAAGTATTTTTTTTTTTTGTCATGCGGCGATCCGTGCTTGATTAGAGCAGAAAAGTATTTTATCCTAAAATGCTTCATGTCACATGTCTTGTGCACGAGCTCCATCGTTTTCTGAAGTTATTCGATCTTAATTCCTAAAGGTAGGTATTTTATCTGTTAAACAGACTTTTTTTAAAGCTCCTAATTGAGTGGAAATTTTAAAGGAAGATTATCGTGAACCGACCTTACCTTCTCAGCCAGTAGTCAAGAGTTTCGGAACTTGGTTGGAGGCTACTGAGTAGCTACTACACCAAGGACTTTGACAAAATAGAGGACTTTGTTTCAAATCAAGATGTTGATTCAGCCGCAGCCATATATCAAGTTCAGAAATTGTTGAAAAATCCGATTTAGAAAAATAATCTGACTTTCGTCGCTAACAATTGCGCTTTCATCGCACTCACTCAGTTTGAATTAACGTGCCTCTAATAAAAACATAGATTAAAGAAGGAATTCGAAAAATGGAAGAGGTCTCAGTGGAAATAGGAAACAAAATCTGGACGAAACTGCAAAATGTCTTAAAAACGATCCAGGTTGAAAATACATGAAGCATATTTCCAACGTCATTCCACTAAAGGAGATGGCAGCGAAACTGTCAATTGAGTGGAATCCTTTTAAAAAAGCAACTTTCTGAAAGGCTTGAGTTACTTGAGTAGACTCGAGCGTTTTTTTAACAGAAACATTTCGATACTATGGCCCCGTTTGAAAATTTATAAATGCATTTACTTTCAACTGTTTCCCTGATAATGAATAGATCATTTTTTGATATGAATAAATTAAATAATTTTACTATATTTGCATATTCTTTACATATTCACATATTTGTTTTAAGACATAAACATAAGGATGTACATTTTTCATTTTTTTAATCATCTGAAAATTCTAGCTCTACTGATACATATCATTATCGCCAATCAAGATAAAGTAGACTACTATTGGATACACAATAAATTTAACAATGTAAACATTAAGTTAAAAATAAAACACCAAATTATGGTTCAATCATCATTTCGAAACAGAATGATCGAATGTTTTCTTCCTTTTTGACTAAGAAATTAATAAGTCATAATAATACGTAATAATAATGTTATACAAGTAATAGGCTAAAATAGTAATAAAAATACTGACTGATTCCTGACTATATATTATGCATGATATACTTCGTGCAGTCACTTGTCTATCGTCTATTTTCGATATACAGTAGTCGATTCACGCACAGGCGTATTAGAAACTTGCCTGGGGCGACAATTTTTGGAGGGGCGAGAAAGTTTCTCGCGAGAAAATTTCTTTTACTAATTCAAAAGAATTAGTAAGTATAAAACGCTACAAATTATTACATGATGGTTTATTATTAATTATTATATATTTATTTTATATAATTTATTGTTATTATTAATAGCATTATTAAAAGTTTTTTGGAATCATTATAACAAGAATCATCATAAATGGCCGAGATATGGGCATATGAAATTTTTTGATCGGCCGCAATTTGGAAAAATGTTGGATGGTAATGTCTAGTTTCGAGTATCATCCGGTGTGACGTTTGACTTGAATGCTGAAAGTGAAAATAATCGGTTTGGTAATCCCAGAAAAAAATCGCGGACAGGTTGATTTTTAAATATTATTTTCTGGATTCAACGCATAGTGAAACGTAAAATCACAAATTTTGATTGGGATAATTTTTTTTCGTTTGTAGATGAAAAAAAGTTCATTATTGAAAATTATGAACTAAAAAATGAGTTGGAAAATAAAAACTCTGCAAATCCTTACACAACGGTATATTATAACCAAATAGATAGATTATACTAGAATTTTATTTTATTTATTTATTTTTTAAGGCTTTAGTATAATGATACGAAAATAATATAAATGACCGAGTTACCGTCATATAAAACATGCAATCGGCGGAGGGCAATGTCCATCCTGGGATGATCCTGTGATCCTGAGGATTATTCTGGAGTGACCTCTAACTTGGGCGCCAAATCAGAAAAAAATCGGCCCACTAGTCTCGGTGAAAAGTCGCGGACGTTTTTCGGCTATTGAGCAGCAGCTATTGCGCAAAGGGTACCCAATTTGGGCGAAACCCAAGAACGCAAAATCGGTTCACCCGTTCAAGAGATAATCGTTGCAAAGCAAACATACAGACAGACCAATTGCCGAAAGTGCATTTTTTGGACTCGAGGGGCTCTGAAGCCGCTGTTAATGTATTTCTTATCTTCGGTGAACAGATGAAGTGAATGATTCGTTCTCTACAAAGCCAAAGCAGTGTGAAGTTGAACTATACTATCAACCCAGGTCAGTTCGATTTGACCCGCAAGTGGAGGTAAATTGGAAATTCGTGCTTGCTTACAACTTAAAACTTTTCGGATTAAGAGAAAAACTGTAATGGCATTGCTTATGTATTTTAGTTCAACTTTCATGTAACAAAATTATTATATTTACTCAGTGGAAATGTCGCAGTCCCACTGCATGAGTATGGAAAATTATTCTAAAAATTTTCATTGATCTACTTCTCAAAAAATACAACTGTACTTTCTGTTTTTTTTTTTTTTTTTTTTGAGATTTTTTAGTGTACTTATTTGCCTTTACACAAAAGGTTTGCTCTTGAAAACAGAGTAAATATTTTGGGAAAATATATCTTTTGTATAAATCTGCGATAATTTATACTTGCGATAATTATTTAATTTAAACAAAAAATTATATTAATATCGTTAAACTAATTTTTATCGTTGTAGATATATAATCTTGTTTTTCATAATAATGGAGTTAAAATTCTATTTTAATTCTATAAAATTCTATTAAAATTCTATTTATTAAAAGTTGATCATGTAAAAATGAAATTTTCAGTCAAGGCAGGCTTTATTTGGCCTCGGAAATATATTCTCTTTATTTGTTATATACATTGTATTTTGGCATCTAGTTTTTATAATGAGATTATTTTTAGATTTTATACCCGAAGATCGATAATATGATTTTTGTTCCTTATCTCGTTTTTTTTCTTCTTTTAACTTTTAAAAGTAAATGTCTACTTAAAATGCTAATAGCCGGGGGATGTGGCTTGGAGATAATTACGAGTTGGTTTCCACGGCCGTTTGAGGTGCCCTTCCTATCTGGCACGCCATAGACCTATAAATTCCACTCCACTTTAGAGGAAACACCAGCCTTAAGCTTTTCGAGGGGCCTAAACGGCGCACAGTGGGACGAAATCGCAAAAAAAAAAACGATCAAAAACCACTTTTTTATAATTTTTTCTAGACAAATGAAAATTTACACCTAAATACATATATATTCAAGCCTGTCCCAAATTTTTAAAAGAATATATCCATCGCCAACGCGGGTATTTCTAATATAACCTTATCAAATAGTGGGAAATTGACGGATGATAAATCACACTAAAATAATTTGTTTTATTTCATTCTAAATTCTCATAATTAATCCCCGTATATATTTTCATACTTACGGCGTTTTTTTAGCTTCAGCGAATTAGTTTACGTTAATTTTTTCACAATATTGTATTGCCACTTAAGTCTCAGGTGAAATCGAAAAAGTTAAAAATTATTATTATGACTTTGTGTAGATCTACAATGTTTGGATCCCTGCATGTCCTTTTTAAATTAACAATAATTTGCTAGTGAGGATGTGGATGGGCTATCAGAACCATATTTAGCTGCCTGAATCTGCGAACTTTGGAACAAGATAAATATAATACTATAAAACATGTTTGTAAATATTTTACAGCTCAGCCTAGTGTAGATATCATTTTGGATTATAAAACGTGGAGTAATTTTGATTTTTAGGTATGTTGTATGTACTGCCCTGTCATGAAAAACCCAAGTTTTCAACCTGGCCCGTTTTTCTCCATCTTGAAAAAAACACTAAGAACAAACACTTCTTTTCAATTTTTTCTCAGTAAATCGCTTCCGAAGCATTTTAGGTAAAATGTTGTACATTACATTTTCTGCAAGTTTTATGTGAAACATGTTTGAATATTCGGAACAGCTAATGGATATGGGGCTGTGAATATCTGCTAAAACTTCAAAAAAAAACAAAAAAAAAAACGCAAATAGGTATTATGTCAGTGGTTTCGATTTTGTCAATTTGACAATTTTTTAGTGTATTACGATGCAAAATGCACTGTGACCACTCTTGTATAGTATTAAATTGTCTACAAGATTCATACAAAATATATCTAGTTACTCTAAACAGACGCTAAAAAATATTGAAATAACAATTTTAGAGAAATTGGAATGGGAACTAAAAATATAACCCACAATTCAAATTAGTATTTCTGAATGCATTATCATCTGAAATCGATTATACATGTTGTTCATAAGAATCATGTAAATTCTGGCTAGTTTTTTATTTAATTATAATTTATTTTTAAATTATGCTATTAAGTTCTGTTTTTTCTTTTTTAGTTTTGTACATAAAAATCAACAGTTTATTTGTTGTTGTACATATACTTAAATAATATAAATAACTTTTTATATTGAATATTTGTATAATATAAATATATTCAAATTTATAAAATGGAAGCTTTTTCGATTCTTTTGTGCTATACAGACCGACATTATTATTTAATTTTTTTTGTTGCTTTAAGCCTATAATACAGTCTATAATTTATAATTTATTTTTTTAAATTATTAATATTCTTGTTGACAGGTTGAATTTACAATGGAAGACTGTTATATGCTCTAGGTCGTTCCGTTTGGAAGTTAAAGAATTATAACCGGTTTTTGTAATTTTCGTCCCCGTTGGGCGGCGGCATCAGTTACTGTCTGCTGTAATTGCTATAAAATTTACTGTAACTATATTTATGCATGAACTGTTATTAATTAGATTCGTAAATAAAAAAAATATAATATCAATAATATCTCGCAATCTTAGAAGTGTTTTCGGTTTTGAATTATTTTTTTCTCTATATTTTTTAAATTTTACCATTTAATGTGATTTTCAACTTCAAAACGTAGTTTGTCTATTTGCGCAAATTTTTTATAAGAATTAAAAACTGTTATAAATTTAAAAGTCGCTTTATCTAGTTTTCATGTCTTATTTATTCAAGTTTTCGTTTTACAACATATTTTAATTTGCTTGGCTACAACTGCCATGATTTTTTCTTCTTCTTAATGCTCATTACATTCTTTACTACTCTGATTAGAGGTGTACACAGATTGGTTTTTCGGGGGAGATTTAAATGTTTTCGGGAAGAGAGAAGAAATTTTATAATGAGCAAGTAATCGCCCAAATAAATATAATCGCCAAATTGGGAGTAAGTTTTAAGAACTGTTATAAATTATCAAAAAAATTTTTTAAAATGCAAACTTTATTTTTTCGTACAATGCGGGGGATGATAAATCCCCCAATGGCTCTCCCTGCGTACGCCACTGACTTTGATCTAATGCTAAACACTCATCGAAAACTGTATCTTAATTTAGGAGACAAGAGGCCCTTTTAGGCACAGATCAACATTTTAAAAATATACTTTTTTTTTGCTCAGAAAAACATAATACCAAAAAACATTTATTAAATTTCATAAAGGCAGTAATGAAATATTGTAATCATGGAAGCAGCATTCTTATTATTTATTAGCGAATATATTGGCCCAACACCATTTTTTCTAAATTTGGCCTGCATCTTCATAAACTTCATAAATATCAAAACCAATGAGCTCATTAAATTTCGCTTGTCTTTCCAATAATAGTGCAAATAGGGACTCACAATATTTTTCAAATTGCTTTCCTTTCTTGCCCACTGAAGTTTTAGGATATTTTTCATTTCTAAGTTAGTTTATTTTGTAGAGAAATGTCTCAGTTAAAGTAGATATATAGGCTTTTTGCCAGTGGCTAAATGAAAGTTTCCATGAATTCAGGTGTTTCTTTGGTGATGGACGGAGGTCATTTATATGGTGGCTGAGTATAGACCAGTGTCACCTGCTGACCATGGCTGCGGCTGATCAGGTGTATAAATAAAGTTGTCAAAGCCCTTGTAGGCATCACCATTTGATTGGCTGACCTTTCTCTTGTTTTTTTAAACTGTTGTATTCTGCTGAATATTATTTTTGTTTTATATGCATTCACAATCGTATAAGTATATTAAATGTATATCGAAAAGCAGTTCGGAGGAATTACTTCAAAAAGAAAAATGTACAAACAACTTAATGCTGTTCTTCAAGAAAACCAAACTATTCTTTAAAATTTAGTTATCTTGCTAATTTCTAACTTTAAAACTGTAATATAGGACGAGAATGATCCAGGTGGTTGAAAAGCCCAAACGTTTTAAATAAATAAAATATAAATAACTAGACTATTTACTGTCATGATGATAAATTGTATGTTGAAGTATAATCAATTTCTAAAAGTAGTCTCGAATTTAAAACAAACTTAAATACAAATGAAAAGGTTAAAGATTATGTAAATATATTCACATATGATATATATATATATATATATATATATATAT
The DNA here is from genome assembly GCA_948150685.1 of Rhaphigaster nebulosa. Taxonomy (NCBI): domain Eukaryota; kingdom Metazoa; phylum Arthropoda; class Insecta; order Hemiptera; family Pentatomidae; genus Rhaphigaster; species Rhaphigaster nebulosa. The sequence continues at coordinate 124,615,038 of OX411306.1, read as the reverse complement.
ATATATATATATATATATATATATATATATATATATATAATTATTGTATGTAAAATTATTGTATTTAGATATAACGAAAAACCTTATTATAACACTGTTAAAGTTGTATATATATATATATATATATATATATATATATATATATATATATATATACATATATATATATATATATATTATTGTATGTAAAATTATTGTATTTAGATATAACGAAAAACCTTATTATAACACTGTTAAAGTTGTATATATATATATATATATATATATATATATATATATATATATATATATATATATATATATATATATATATATATATATATATATATATATATATATATATATACAACTTTAACAGTGTTATAATAAGGTTTTTCGTTATATCTAAATACAATAATTTTTTCCAGTTTTAACATAGATTTGTTTTGTTTTATTATTTTCAACTGTGTAATAGACGAAAACAAAAATTTAACCCATCTCTCTCAAAATTTGAGTTGTTACATTTCATAAGTAGAGTAAAAATCAAGTAAAATATCGAATCCAAATATCGCGTAAAAAAAAGCGTCCGTCAATCGGATTAAAATGTTATTGTAAATCGAAAGGTAATAAAATTTCCTACAGTAAAAAAAATTTTTTTTTTTAATCGAAATCGGACCGATATTAGCTGAGATGCAGCATCTTGAACTTTGTAGACTAACTCCCCGACGCTACAGGTCAGCGTGGCCCTTAGATTATTCATCCACTACTTCCTGCTTCTTGGTCTTACCTTTTTCTTTTCTCACTGAAGTGTGCTTCCCCCACTTAACGCTGTGACATTTCACCCTCCATTCTGATTAAATTCCCTTGCTTTGATACAGTTTCTTTTGAACGCTCTCAGTTTATGGCAATCATCTTGGGACAAGCATCCAATTTCTGCTCCATAGGGGCCTACTGGTTTTGTAAGGGATTTATATAATTTTAATTTTCTTGCTTTGGACAACAGTTGAGACTTGAGAAGTTTCAGATTTGTGTAGTAGACTCTACTACTCGCTATTATTCTGCTGTTGATTTCTTTGCACCAGATATTTTTGAAATACCAGGATGGCACAAAAGTTTTGTCGACTGTTGAATGGAATTGTTTGTTTATCTGTACTGTTCTGTATCAGTCCTTAATCCTTTAATCGTCATGTTTATCAGAATGAGAACATTTCAAACAAACAATTGTTCACTCAGTTATCATATCTCTTTCAAACCAATACCTTTTAATAACCTGCTTTAATGCAGGTTTTATAATAATGTTCAGAAAATTATGCTGAAAAAGTCGTGTAATGCCTCAACACAATTAATATTATAGTCTTTGATGAAAAAATCTTTTATTTTTTTTTTTATTACTTTTGATGAACATAATTTTTTTTTTGTAGATCACGGGTGTGGGAGGAAGGTAGAGGAGTGTACTTCATGGAAGGGGAGACAGAGTGGGCCCGGGCCGAGGGCCCACCTCTTCTGAGTCGCCGCCTCACTGACCAAGCCGTGAAAGTTGGCACCCGAACACGACTCTTAGTTGAGATAGCCAGCTCATCTCCACTTACTGTAAGTTACACTTTAACCATGGTTTTAATTTTAATTTGTTTAAAATAGTTTAGCTGTACTTGTCTTCTTCTTTAATTTCTTTATATGGAATGCAGATTAGTAACCACTTGCCAAAATTAGCTTTGTTTTTCTGCTTATATGAAGTTCACTCTTGAAATTCCCAAGAATGTTCATCTGCCTAGAGTATTGAGGTCAAGAGCTAGGCTCAATTAAAAATTTTTTTACTATGTTGACTGTCCCTAATTTGACAATTTTTTGTGATTCCTCCAATACTTCTTCAATATTCGATACAATTAGTGAATTGGTAGAATGTAGTTAATGGGATATCTTGGTCCAGCTGTTTTGCCTTTCCAGATATCAATTCAATTATGTGTTTATAGAACCTACATTTGTTGATATAAAAAAAAAAACAACCTGTAACGCTACAACCCGTTAAGAGTCTTGGGTTCAATACTTGGTAAGGACCGTACTGTTTCTAAGCCAATGGTTGTGCAAGGAGGTGATTCGGGTGAAATCACGCTCAACCGCCAGGTTTTGCTCCCAATTAAGGGTACCCACTTTATAGAGGCTGGGTGAGCCCCAGGAGGGTCTCCTGATCCCACAGGACTAATCCACGGCTGAAAACAGAATAAATAATTACCTGACATTTGTTGATATGCTTTTGATAAGTATTTAGAAATTACTTGATCTGAATAGTGAAAATGAATGCTCCTATTCCAAGTTCATATTCAGGTGGCAATAAGGCATTATTGAATCTTCCATATAATTCTTCGGTTTCCATTCATTATCAATTCTTCAATATATCAACATTGGTATGATTAATAGAGGCAATATCCATGGTTGTGAAATTATTATCCAATGCCTTAAAAGCTTAGTTGACAGAAGAATCTGTGTTTGGGACTTATTTTCTTAATTTTACCTCTTATTTTTTATAAATTTAATGGGGACTTAAATGGCCTAATAAATCCTATGATTTTGTTAAGCCACATCAGTCTTAATTCTTAGCCAATGATATAATCCTTTTAAAGAAGTATTTGTCCATTTTAAAACTTCTTGTTATGCCTCAACAACACAATGGGGAGTCCAGGCCTCCTCCAACAGCAAATGCCAGAATTCTCTGTTCATTGCTGCTGCCTTCCAACATCTGATCCCCAAGTCCCTAACGTCGCCTGCAACACAGTCTGCCCACAGCAGCCTTGGTCTTCCTGTTCTGTGGTGGCCACGCTGGGGCTCAGTCAAGATCTTCTTGGGAATTGAGTCTTCATATTTTGATTACTGAAGTAATATCCTTCTCACTGTACAAGTCATACAGCTTCTGATTATTTCAATGTCTATATTCCCTGCGAATGCCAGTCGGACTAGCCCTAATTTGCTCTACTTGAATTGTTCTGTTCAGAAAACACGTGACATCGAAACCTTTTCGGAAATATCTCTTTTAGTAATACTTTGGAACCTACTTATTATTCTAATTTTATCGTTTCCTGATTCCCTTTAAGATCCAATGCCTGCAAAATACTGACCTCTTTCGGCGTTGGGGTTGTCCAAGGAGAGAGTGGGTTTTCCAGCGAACCTTTCTTTGGACTATTTTAAGTTTTTGGTCTTCTGCCTTAGTTGTAGTCTATGTTTCAGACCCATATGTGAGGATTTGTCATATAAGTGAATTGTACATCTTGATCGTAATCTTGGCGAGTCAAGAACTTGGTTGAAGTTGACTCCTTAATGAAAAACAGCACTAATTGGCAGCCAATATTCACTTTCTGAAATGTCCTGTTGTAATTTGCAATTAGCGAACCCAAGTAGGTAAAATTGGTCATCTATTCATATCTAAAAGAAGCAAACTGGACTTTTGATCCATTTCGAACTGGTTCTTCCTCTGAAACCAAGCACTTGGTTTTGGTTGGTTGTTTTGATGTTTTTAGGTGCAAAACATCGACCTCTTTAAGGGACAGGAAAACATCCGTGACAACTTGCAAGGAGGGCCCAACAATATCCGGTCATCAGCATATACAAGAAACTGCACCAGCCGATTAATAATTATCCCCGTTGTCTGGATACCTGAATCCTGCTTTTTGCAGTGCCAAGTTGAAAACGAGGAATACCAGTGCATCTCCTTGGCTCACACCCTTTTTTGAAACAAAACTCTCTGAAGTCTTGCCCCCCACTTGTACGACACATTTAACATCATTCATTGTTAAGCTGATAATGAGTATCAGCTTGGGCTATTTATTCATGTCAGCTAGAGCATTCTATAATTCCTTGCGGCTTATGCTCCCACATGCTGACTTGAAATCTGTGAAGATGGTGTGTCTTGATGTTATACTCTCTACCCTTTTCCAGTATGCTTCGTTGACAGAAAATCTGGTCTATCCTACTCTTCCTTCTCATCAATCCACGTTGGCATGGCTCAATTTCACGTTCCGTTTGAGGAAGGAAGAGATGAAAGAGGACACTCAAAAGTTTAAATCGGAATTTTAAAACTAGGAAGATATAATTTAGGTCAGGAATAGGTCATGAATGGATGAATTTAATGAAATATGAGTATTGAGGAGGAGCTGTGTTTATTTATTATTTATATGTTCTTATTTGGTCATATAAGGACAGTTCAAAAGTGAAAAGTAATATTTTAAATGCAATGTACTCTGATCTTTGAAATTAGTTTTGTAGAGTTATGGTTAATACTTTGGCTGACAACGAGGCTGCACTCAAAATAGCAAATTTTACATGGAGGAAAGGAAGCTATGTCACACCAATTGATGTGTCTGCTATTTGGAAGGGATCTCCAAAAAAAACTTTATTAAACCAATGACAAATAAAATTTAATGGTTCTCGAAACCATTTTAATTTCTATTACTATTTATAAGTAATTAATCCAATTAACACTGTTTATTTATTCAATTATGACATGTGTTTACAGGTGGTCTGGTTGCAAGAGGGTAAGAAAGTCGAAGAAAATGAAAGAATAAAGTTAGTTAACGAGGGAAATTTTTATTGTGTAGATATCAGTCCAGTTACATTAGATGATGAGGGTATTTGGAAATGTCAAGGACATAATGCCAGGGGACTTGTCACAAGTCAAGCCAAACTCACTCTTGTAGGTATGCTCACTAATACCAATTTACTTATGTTTTTTTATTTTGAATTGTTATAATTCAGGTCTATTTATTCATTGTTTTATTATATTAAATTTAATTAAATTGAATAATTTTTCTTCTTTAGTTCCCAGAGCTTATAAGAAACCAGAGTTTGTGGAACCATTAAGAGCAGTACTTGGTTCAGCAGGGACTGTCTCCTTGGAAACTAAGGTTATAGGTGTCCCAACTCCAACTCTCAAGTGGTACAAGGAAGAAGAAGAAATCAAGCCTGGAGATGTCCTTGCACTCACACCTGACCCCCTTGATCCCACTCTCGGCACTTACACATGCATTGCAACAAATTGCATGGGCTCAACAGTTTCTACCTCCCGGGTCCACGTCGTCTCCCCAGTCCAGCCTAAAATGGATCTCGGGTTAGCATTTTATTTTGTTATTATGCTATTAAGTTTTAAAAATTGTTTATAACATGGTTCTAAAAGAATTTCACCTAGCTCCATGCTCATTTTAACAGAATCTATACAAATTTCAGGAGAATAGAATGATTTCTAACTTAACTTATTCTTTTGACTAAATAAATATAAATAAAATATTGTAAATTTGATATTTATTCTCCTAAAAACATCAGTAAAACGGTTTTAAATATCCACCATGTTTTTCCAATGTTGAGGCAAATTTGAAAAAATTATTCTTGAAATATTGGGATAAGTAAAAATAATGACCATTTCAAGGGATAAAATAAAGTTTATTTTTTTCTTACATCTCTGTTAATTCTAATGTTGTTGTTATTGGTATCATTTTAATCCTAATACCATACTGAATAACTTAGTAAACATAATGTCTCTCTGTGAGGCTCAGTACTTGTTTGGCATTCTTTCAATCAGAATGGCATTGAGGTATGAAATTCAAGTAATTCTGCGACATTACTGGAAAAGGAAATTTTCAGTCGCCGAAACCATGCGTTTGATACGGGAAGTTGAATAGGAATCTAATCTTAATGTGCGGACTATGAGGAGCTGGTTTGCCAAATTTGAAAGTGCCGATACAAGCTTAGAAAAGTAGCTGGGCTCAGGACGACCATCTGTTATGGGCAGCGAGGCTCTACGACAGGCTTACAGATGATCACACAAAAAGTACTCGGCAGCTATCCTCCAAACTTCGTTTGCCACAGTCAAGTATGAATTATACTTTTATAACCAATTAGGTAAAGTGAACAGAGCATGTAGAGAAGTTCCACATGAGGCCATGTAGAGAAGTTTCACCTTACAGTAAGCCAAAAGTTGCCCTGAAGCATGCCGTTTGCTCCTTCAAAGTCCAAGTGGCGAACGTTTCGTTAAAAAGATTGTCACCTGCAACGAAAAGTGGTTATACTGGCACAATCCTAACACATCAGGACAGTGGATAGACTGAGGCCAGCCTGCTCTACCGGTCGCAAGGCGAAGTCAATTTGAAAAAAAGAAAATGCTGTCAGTTTTTTTTTTAATTTTGAAGGTGTTCAAATCAACTTTATTGGGGACAGCTGTAACGAAGGTTTGGAGGGGCAATACCTGGCATTGGTGAATAGGAAGAATGTTTTGTTGCAGGACAACGTCTGGCCACACACTTCACGGGCAAAAACTTGCTGAAATGGATGCCATAGAACTTCTACCGCACCCTCCTATAACCCTGATCTTGCACTTTTGGACTTTTATCTTTTCCGAGCAATGGCTCATTTTCACAGGGAAAAACATTTCAAACATTGGAGGAAGTAAAAATTGGGATAGAAGACTTTTATCAGTCGAAATCCAAAGAATGGTTCTGGTAGGGAATCAAACAGCTTGCTTCTAGATGGCAATTAACCATAGAATATATTGGACTGTATTTGGAAAGTTAGAAGAAATTTTATGTAAGAAAAAAATAAACTTCATTTTAATCCTTGATTAACGGTGATTTATTTTGACTCATCTCAATAATATTATTTCTAAATGGTCTAGTTTTTAAAAAACCTGTTCCAAGTAAACATGATTGATCTATTGTTGGATTAATTTTAGAATCATTTATAATCGTGATATTGATCTATGAAGTTCATTGTGGTTTTCAAAATTTTTTGTCTGACAGGGCACTGATATTTTTAAATAAAAATCTTGGCTCCCCTGTTGTTATTATTATTTTTTTTTATACCATAGAAGTTAATAAAGTAGACATAAAAAACAGCATTATATTAAAAAAAATATTATTTTTAATTATTTATTTTATTTTATTACTTCAATATTTAATTTAATTTAACTATTTAAAAATTTCGTGGCACTCTTATTGTGTACCGGTGGCACCCACTTTGAGAACCACTGGTGTAGAGCCTTCTAATGCCTTAAGGTAAAATTTTGAAATAAATCGAATAGTTCATGTTTAATTTCTGTTCAATTAAGACAGAAAGGAAACACAAATTATTTGTTTTATTATTTTTCTGCTTACATTACTAGTCCAGAGTTACTGAGTGCTGTTGATGAAGAAGATATATATTTTATTGAATATTTTGTTATCAGGTTATCTACTTCGGGTCCAAAACCGATCTTCGCTAAGGAATTACGAAACGAAAAAGTGAAAATTGGAACAACTTTATCACTTGACTGCCAAGGTTTGTAACCAAAACAAAAAAAAAGTCACGTTTTCAAATTTAATGATTTCTTTTTCATTTTTCTTTTTCGATTTCTTCTGCACTTTTAATGACTTCTTGATTATTAATATTGCAGTATCAATATAAATATATTTGAGTAATATTCATGTAGAATAAAGTCTGGTCCCCATGTCATTCTTCTTCCTGTTGTTATAATATTGATTGGTAAATTATTGGTTATTATTATTTTATAATTAAATATAATATAAATTTGTCTTAATAAAACATCTTTTTGTAGCTTTAAAATTAGATTTGTTTTTATTTTTTTGTTCGATAGCTTTGTGCAAAATTTGGTAAAAAAACCAAAAAAAAAACCTGATTGATAAAAATAATAATCTACTATATCTATATTATATTTTTATTTAGTTAATTTTTGTTTGATATACTTATTAATATTTTATGATTATTGGTTCTTTGGCTTCTTAGAAGTCTCTATTAGAAAAATATTCAAATAGCTGTTTTTTTCTTGAGCATAAATTTTCTATATTTTTCTCATCTTCAGTTTTAATTGTCTCTTCTATCATTAACTAACTCCTTATTAGCTCTTATTTAAAAATAAATAATTATTTTAGTTTTACTTTATATTCCTGTTGTTGCAGTAAGTTAATTTTTATATAAAGTTACTCTATGGATAAACCACTTTATGTAAAACAAAATCTGTATTCTGAGATGATTATTTTATGTTATGGCCCACTGAGATTCCACTTGCCAAGCCCTTTCATAACTATATTCAATAAAAGACATTCCTTGAATTAGCCTTTTTTTTTTTTTTTTGTTGTTTACAGGAACAATTTGTCAATTTCATTTCTGTTATTTTATTTGCCTACCCTACCCTTCCAAGTAGGCAATACGGGTGTTTGTTACTACTACTGTGTAATGATGCGCAGACATGCGTTTCATTATACTACTACTAACCTACTGCTGCAAGTAACAATCACAAATTTTTCATTAGCTGTGCACAAATACAGCACCTTCTCGAGGAGAAGTAGGTTGGGCCTATAGTTCTCTTACAACCGCACACAAAATCCTTGCAGTGGCCTTAGTTCTCCTTAGTCATTAGCTGAGGAAAATCGCTCTGTGTCAAAACGTAGAGTTCCGTTTCCCTCAGCAGTTTGTCCCTCAATGCCTCTTAGGCAGTGCAAGCTAGGACGTGTGCTTGGCAGTCGCTGGTATTCCATCAACTAGTCCATAGGGAAATCAATGTTCTTTCCATGTTCAACAAATTTTCATTTCTGAGTTAAATCATAGTATTTATCTTATGTAAAAACATATTCTGAATGTATTAATATAATAACCAAACTCAATTTTGTTCTTTCCCCCTCCCTCCTAACACACTGCAGGCATCATCTGATTATTCCTTGAAGAGACTGTAATACTTTCTCATCAGATAAAAGATACCTTCTCTTTAATCATTAACAGCATATGTGGAGCAGCGGATCAGAGACAAAGAAAAATGTTTGGCAAAGCTTAGAGGGCAACAAATTTACTGATTGAATAATGAGAAAACTTGCCGAAAGATGCCATCAGAAGGATTGTCTGTTTCATTCTTTCTTCACTAAATAAAATTTGTGAGAGAAGAAATTTTAACTTAAAAATCAAACTTTTTTTTTCCCTTTTTTTTTGTTGCTGCAAATAAGGTAATTCAGGGTAATAACAAAGTTCCATAAGATTGAATTAGGGTGAATGTAAAAAAAATTCTATTGTAATTAGAAAAATAATTTTTTTCGCATTTTGTACCCCTAGACCATCTCTCCAAAACTATCCAGTATGAAATTATTCATTTACCAATATTACTTTAATATGAAAGAAAGAAGATAAAAAACCTGAATTATGCACTTGCTCCTTATACTCAACCCCTTATTAATCTTTTTTTATGTATATTGAAAATTTGATCTAGGTATCAAAAATCCAATGTTCTAAAGAACATAAAAGGTTTTGGAAGTTTTAAGATAGGGGATTGTATTTAGGAGTTACACACTTTTTTCTACTGCGTGTCAATGATCTTGGGAAAAGAGTAAATGTTTATTTAGATTAGAAAAATCGGTCATTAATCAGAAACCTTTTGAACGATTCAATGATTGATTGGATGTCGATTTTTTAAAAATGTAGAATCACCCAAAATACTAATATGCACTTAGAATGCATTTACCCCGGTATAATATTCCTTTGGGCAAGTGCATTCCAGGGTCAAAAACCGGGAAAACATTGAATTAGGATAAATCAGTTAAATCATTTTGAAATAGTAATGTCTAAAATACTACGTTGTCACAAAAGTCTTCATTTTTATAGTTTCGTTTAAATTTCAGTATAAAATATACACATTAAAATTATTCTTCAAAATATATGCCATCATTGCCAATCACTTTAACCCATCTTTCTACCAGAAGTTGAATTTGGTTGTCCAAATTAACTTACTCGACTTATCATATATTATTATTTTTTAATTATAAAATAACTGTAGCTGAAAAAAAAAAAAATTAATATGGAAAACTACGCATAGGAAAACATTTTTCTTTTATTAATAAAAATAGTTTTATGGATGTACATTTTCCAGTTATTATTTTATTTATCTATTGTATGAAAGTTGTATTTTGATATTAATAAATGTGTTTTATAAATTATCATTTTAGTAAAGGTACCCCCATGGCCTGACAGAGTATCATGGTATAATAGTGTAGGAGAAGTCAAAGAAGGGCCAAGAGCCCATTTAATGGAAGATGGTATGGGTGGCTATTCTATAAGAGTTAGTCCAATCCAGGCTTCAGATGATGGTACGTGGAGGTTTGTTGCGACTAATAGGGGTGGAGCCACTTCTGTTACTACTTGCAATGTTTCTGTTTCACGTGAGTACTTCATATTTCATATGATTGTGATTATTATTTTCAGTAAGACTTCTATCAAGACATTATTAAAATAAAATTATGTTATACTTTACATTATTTTAATGCCATTATTATATTAAAATATCCTTTAATTTTTTTCATTACCATTTGTTAGGTACATAATTGCACATAATATTATTCATTTGCAGACCCAAAAAACTACCGTAAGCCAAAGTTCTTAGATTCTCTCAAGGCTGTTTTGACAGAAGAAGGCTTAGTTAGTTTTGAATGTAAGGTGGTTGGTTATCCTACTCCTCTGTTATCTTGGTTTAAAGATGGACAAGAACTCAAACCAGGAGATGTCTATCAACTTACAGGAACTAATTCATTAGGTAGCATTTACTAATTTATTGATCATATGTTTATAATAATAAATTGAAGTAAATAAAAAGTTGCATAGAGCATGGACTGCCTTTATATTTAGTTGATTAAAATTAGATGTGTTGATAATTGAAACCTATTTTGAGTGATAATGCTGATTTAAACATTTTAATTTAAAATTATGGTTTCTAAAGTTTTGAATTCACCTTATATTAATTAAAAATAAGTATATATATATATATATATATATATATATATATATATATATATATATATATATATATATATAACCAAACTGTGATTTTAAAGTGCCTACAAACAAATTTATAGTTAAATTATTTTGGATATAAAAAATAAACAAAAAAACTGCAATTGACTGACCAACTAATTAGTAAATAAATTATTTTTCTTCCACTCAATAAGTGGGAGTGCTTTGAGCGATTGGTGGTAGGCCTCACAATCCACGTCCAGATTCATCTCCCCTCTATAGTTTTTTCTGTTATGATTCTCTATTCCATCTATGTGGTTACTAAAAGAGATTCTGGCTTGCCCTCTGGTTCTTTTACCAATGGATTTTACCTCCAAATTCTGATTGGATCTCTGTTATGTACTATGTGGATGGCACGTCTAAACCATGTTAGATGTCTCTTTTCTAGTTTTCCAAGATAGAACATAACTTCAGTTCCTCCCTGATTTTCTCAGTTCTGATGCAGCACCTCGGCGATTTCTTGGTTTTTCTCTAAAATTTCATTTAAGCAAGATCTAGCTTTCTGCCAAGTAAAAAAATTACTCAAGGTAACCAGACTTAAGCGGGTAAAGCTTGATCTCTTAACCGATGTCTCTCTTTTAACAAATAACAAAATTAAAAGTATGATAAGAGATAGAATTGACCTTTGAGGTCCTTTTATTATTTCCGAGTCTACTTTCCCACATCTATTGATCACAGATGTAAGACATATAAAGTATTACACAACTTTCATAAGCTCATCATTGCAAGAAACAGACATCCTCTTGTGTTTTTCCCACTTGAAGAATTTTGCTTTTCAGGGTTTCATTAGCATAACTTCACTTGTAGATAAAATATATCAAAATAAATGTTAAAGGTGTTAATGAAAAGAGAAAAATAACTTAAATAAGGCCATTCATTTTGTACCTCTTATTATGCTTTGATAGCTAATAAATAATGTAGTATGTTATCATAATCTGGTATGTTTAAGGTTAATGCGGTTAGAAAAAAATATAATTTTAATTAAATTTTTTTTTTCCTCATTTACATCTAGTTTTCTTTAGGATTGGACAACTAAAACTGTTTTATTAGGGCAATGACACACAAATTTGAGGACCCCTAATGTAGATTATTCATCTCATTTTATCATAGTGCTTTAAATTTATTTAGCCTGTTATAGGTATGAAGAACAATGCTATTTTTATTGCTAACCAAGTGATTTATGGAGGAATTTGATTGAATTTTGTGACCTAGGTTCCTACTGCTGTATTGCACGAAATTGCATGGGAGAAGCAGAAAGCACTGCTGTTCTTACTGTTGAAGATATTCAGAGTCAGCTAACCGAAGAAGAAAGACTACAGCTCTTTTCAGACAAATTACCACCCAAATTTATCCAAGGCCTGAAAAGCGTGGAAGCAAAAATTAGTGAACCATTCTCCTTTTCAGTTAAAGGTAAGAATTCAGAAATTTTCTTAATATGCTAGACACACTTTTTTCATTCATTCGTTCATATATATAAACATATATTGTAATTATAAAATTGTTTAGGATTAAAAGTTAATAAAGTGTTATTAAATATTATAATTTTTTACATAAGATAAACAATTTAATTTTAAAAAAGAAATAACTATTAATGTTAAAAGTGTTATAGTAGTAAATAATCAAATGAGTTGTGAAACTAGTGCTTGCTTCAGTAAACAAAGAGTAGAATTATTACATATTTAAAAAAAATGTGTTTGGAATAAATTTGTTCTGCTTACTTGAGAACATGTTTTGTTTAAACGAAAAAGTAAAAGATGACTTTAAAAAAAAATAAAGAAGAAATGATGAAAAATGAAGAATATCAACTCAAACATTTTAATTATGCCTCCTTAATTAACGAGTCATTATGGGTAGACTAGTGGTATACTAAGAAGCACTTAGCATCCCATTTTTTGATTGGCCGTCTTGAAGTGAAGACCTGATCTAGGTCGTCAATTGGACTAAATTTTATATTGAGCTCAATTTATTTTAAAATGCATCAATTTAGCCGAGGAGCTTTGAAAGTAAAAAAAAAAAACAAAGGTCAGTGAAGAAAGACCAGTTTTGAATAGTAACTTTCTCTAACTGTGAAACATCATTGTTTTGATTTAAAGAAAAAATATGGATATGAAGCAGGAGTATGAAGACATCAAATGATGTATCAAACAATGTTTTATTAATTTGTAGATGAAATTTAAAATTAATTTTTTTTTTTTAGGACTAAGATGTGTATGATTTTATTTATTATTTACTGAATATTCCACATTATTAAACCATTCCACTTTTAAATGTAAAATTGTAAACACTTATTTTAATCCTTTTATATATACATTAGTAATATGTATATATATATATATATATATATCAATTTTAAAATTCTTTTGATCATTACATTTTCTTAATTTTTAAATGAATAATTTTTATTTTCATATTAATGAATTGATTTTTACTGGTTGTATTTTCTATTAATTAATTTAGAACCAAGAACCAAATAAAGATTTCATTTAAATAAAATAATGATCAAGTATAAATAAATAACTAAAAAAGAAATAATTTAAAATTCAACCAAAGGTTAAATTTTTTAACTATGTGTAAAAATACATATATATGTATATATATATCATAATGAATTCATTTATACCTTGTATAAAAAAAAAAAAAAAAATTGTTTATCAGGGAATTTTCCACTTATATTGATTTTCTCAAAATTATCATCCTTAATGGTCTCTCTATATTTACCTGACTAGCCAAGATTTTTCCTTTGTTAATGCTTTATTCTCTCCACTCCATTTTTTTTCCTTACACTTGGTTTTCCTCTTCCTTCAACTTTCAATTTCATGATTCCATTCTTCCATTCCAAACTATTTCAAGTTTTTTCTCTATGGTTTACAGTGTATCATTTCTGGTTTGTTTGAAATTATAGTTGTTTGAACTTTTGCAGTTAGTGTTTCACCAGAACCAACAGTTCTATGGTTCAGAGATGATGAACACATTGATGAGAGTGAACCTAGATATAAACTTGAAAAAGACAAACTTGGTCTCTACTCTCTTCACGTAGCCAGACTTGAGTTCATAGATCAGGTTAAACAATCTTATCAAATAATCAGCTATTAAGCAAAGTTTAAAATTTGTTAAAACTCCAAAATCGTGATCCTAACATGGCGAAGGCATAGATTTTTAAGACCTTCAAGCACATGGGCAACACATACTCAAACCAACAGATCCTTATCAGTTGAGGTTGGGGCCTTGCCATAATTTAAATTATTACTGCTTTAATTAGATCAGAGTTATCGGCTTTTGCTAGCTCAAGAGATGAACAAATCCCCAACGGATCCTTTTTAGTTGAGGTCAGGGCCTCAACTCAATTCAAATGCAGTTATTTATGTAAAGGAAAATAACATTTTTCAAAATCTTCACAAATTTATAGGTCAAGAAGCTAATTTCCACACTCACGATCGGTTTATTGTGTTGTTATAGAAATTGTTTTCTATAATGAGCATGGTTATAATTATAGTGGGTTATCTTTTTTTTTTAATTCTGTTAGTATTTTCATTTTATTCCTCTTACTTTTTTAGTATTAAAGTTTGGTACTTTATTAATCTAGGTAAAGAGCATGAAATATTCCTCTTAACTAAAATCCAAATTTGAAGACCTTATTTTAGAATAAATAAATGCCATAACATAAATTATAATAAATAATAATTATAATAAATAACTTCTAAACTAGGTATAAATCATATACAGCCTATAAATTAAGTAAAATAATTATAAGAAACATAAAAAATATTATCATAAATTCTTAGTATAGATAAAAAATTATCCAGTCAAGCTCCTAATATGCAATACAAGTGAAGTATTTTTATTTTTTATTTTGATATCAATGGCTAACCTTACTTGGGACAAACTCGGATACATTCGGCTCATTCAATGTACAATCAGATCTTAAAACTGTAGACCACTGCCATTTTGGGGGTAACAATTCTGGAGTAATATCTAAAATTTCTTTAAGAACATTTGTAAATTCTGTGGTGTTTGTGTAAAGGGATACAAGTCATTTTTGTTTGACAATAGGTTTATGGTATATTTTGTTCTTTAAATGAACTTTACCTTTGAGAAAAAGGATTGTGAACCTTATGATTACCTTGGATATGGAATGTGAACACTGTTTAATTGATTTATGTCTTTTTTCTCAAAGGTAAAGTTCATTATAAAGAACAAAAAATAAAATAAACCCATTATTGCAAACACATGTCTTGCACCCCGTTACCCAAGCATCACAGGAATTATTTTATATTTATTTTTATTTTTATATTAGTTTTTTATGAAATGAATTATTTCAAAATTATTTATACTACTATGAAATACTTATAATTTCAAGTAAAATAAATTTTTATATGTTTAATCTTCCCCTTAGGCAGAATGGAAATGCGTAGCCATGAATGATTTTGGACAAAGTGTAACATCCTCTTATCTCAAACTTAATATTCCAAGACATTATAAAAAGCCTAAATTTCTGGAGGAGTTGCGTGCTGTTCTTTCTGATGAAGGAGCTGTTAACTTGGAGTGTAAGGTGATTACAACATTTACTGAATAAAATTATCTGCCCTTACTATTTTATTTTTTTATCTATATTATTTACTTTTTAAAATTGATTTTGCATGCATGTGGTGTGTTTTTTAAGCATTTAACAATTTTTAGTTTTATTTCAGGTAATTGGTGTGCCTCAACCAGTCCTGAAATGGTTTAAAGATGGAAAAGAACTTAAACCAGGGGATATACACAGAATCATTAGCGGTCAGGATGGTTCCTGTTGCCTTGGTACATACACATGCATGGCCCAGAACTGTATGGGAACTGTATCAAGTTCAGCTTCACTTCTAGGCTTCCAAGGTATTATATTTTTTAACCGCATTAGGAACTATGGTAAAAAATCTCATTTTACCCAAAAATTTTAACTTCTATACAAAGCTACAAACAAAAACAACACATTGATTTTGATTTAAATATATAAAATCACCACAAAAAAGTTATTTAAAAAAATGGAAGAACTAACCATTATTAAAACTGTATTAAAGAAGCATAAAAAGGATAGAAAATGCAGTCAAAACTCAATAACTGTGTTAATTTTATTAAGAGCATCTAAAGTTGATCTAGATGCATTTATCTATCTTATATGGAAATGTGGCTGAGTATAACTTATTATACTTTCCTTAAGTATATTGATGATTTTCATTCTTAGTCGGAATTGTTTTATCTACAGACAAGGGCATTGTTGGAAGTGGAGTGACCCCTAAAGTACCTGAAAAAACGAACACTTGTGTAAGAGACACATCATTGTCAACCATACAAGAAGAAAGGACATCCCAACTTCATGATACAGATAAATCACTCACGCTTGATGATAGGCCTGAAGAGGTTTCATTTTCATTTGATGGAAGAGAAGTATCAGTTTCACTGTATGAAACACCTGACTTGACCGAGGAAGAAGCTCTCCAAATAGTTGAGATGTACGCAGATCAGATTTCAGAACATGTATCAGGTAATTGTTACTGTTATATATTAATCCATACTTAATGAATTAATGTACCTACATTAGAAATGAGTCATTTCACGAAAACAGTATCTTAGATTTTAGTTTTTAGAGTCTATTACAAAAATAACTTGTTTCACTGTCATAGTGTCAAAATTTTGCTCTATTCATTAAATCATTTAATACTGAAACATTTCATGAAAATAAAAAATTACAAAAACACATCTAATTTTTTTTTATTTATTCAAAATTATGTATATATCTTAAAATTTTTATATACTTAATAAAAATTTGAAAAAAATAAATGAACCGTACTTGTTCAAAGCTGACCTGTTTTCTCTTAAATTGCAGTTGCTGTCACTTTTTACTTATAATTTTACTTGAATGTCTTGTAAGGTTCTGAAGTACAGTTTAAATAGTTTTTTGTTGAATTTGAACAAATAATTTTGCTATTCCGAAATCATTTGTAGATATCTAGAGTTGAGGATATTTAACTGAAGCACTTTTTATGAAAAAGAATCTGCAGCCTTTGAATGGTTATTCTACATCGGCTATTTTATTCATTGTCAGTTTCAATATATTTTATTGAATTATAATTATTTTCAAAAATAGCAATTGGGTGTATTGAGTATCTTTATCAAAATGATTCATTTACATATTAATGAATAATTAAGTGTTTGTTATATGTGAATAAAGCTGACATAGAAATAAATAAAGTACATTTTAGATATTTAGATAAGTATCTGTGAGCTGCTTAACTTAAGTTCGAAATTCTTATATCACCAATTTAAAACTTCTTTACTTCAAATTCATGTAAATCATTTAATTCACATATAAAATCATCTGGAGTATTTATTGATGATAAAGTGGTATAAGAACATATTACTGATCATTTTTCTGAAATTTAATTTTAAGTAATTATTATTTGTTGTCTTTCAGAACATAATGTTGTTGAATTGCCTCCAATGAGATTCACTAAAGAAAGTTCCACATCTGGAAAATTGCTAATGGAAGCTATGGTGATCGATGTAAGCCCAGATTATTTTACTCCAGGAGAAGTTGATGACTTAAGAACTGATGCTGACTTAGAAGAGTTCAGTCTTGTTGAAGAAGCTATGGTGACTCCCGAAGAAGAGAAAGCTGATATTGAATTTCCTTCTTCTCCTACTAGGCAGGAAGAAGCGCTTCAGTTTCCAGGAAAAACGATATCTCAGCCAACACTTAAGGAAGAAAAAACCAAACGAAAGAAAAGGAAGTCTACTGATTCTGATAAAGAAGATGATTCTCTTCAGGAATTTGAACGAAGGAAAACAGAAAAAAGGCCATTTAAAGAAAGAAAAAGAACAGAGTCTGAAATGGAAGATGATTCCTTATATGAATTTGAAAGTCGTAAGGTTATTGGACAGAATGAATCTAAGTTAGTTGAAAATAAAAATGATCGAACTGAAAATGTTTCAGAATCGTGCATTGAAGTATTTGATTCTGGAGAAAGACCTTCCGTGTTCAAAACAGCAGAACTCATTTCACCAGGACATTCCAGGCGGTCCCTAACTGAAGATGATAGGACATATAATACTGCTGAAGAGTCTGCTTTTGATAAGAGTGAAATGTCAGTTTTAGAAACTTTAGCTCAATCATTACAGGAAATTCAAAGAGGCTTAGCATTTGTAGAAGCCAAAGTTATTTCAGAATCACAAGAATTAGTATCTCCTGAAGCCTCTATCATAGAGTCATTAGCACAACCCATTGCAGAAGTTCAACGAAGTTTGGAAGTGATGGAAGAAAAGTTAGATGAAGCCCTTATAGGATCACAAGTTCTAGAGACTTTAGTTCAGCCTATTAGTGAGTTTAAGAAGAGCTTAAAGATGATGGAGGAAGAGGAGGCGTTAAAAAGAAAAGCTTCAAGTATTATGGAATCCCTTGCACGCCCATTACAAGAGCTTGAAAGAGAAATAGCTTTGATCCAAGAGCAATGTTACCCCCAACGCCAATTATCTTCTGAAGAAAGGTATGCCAAATCAGTGGAAGAAGTTCAAGAAACTCTGACAAGAATAATAGAAAGGCAAGAATCTGTTCCTCATGACAGAAAACTTATGAAAACCATATCTGTAGAGTTACAAGAGCTGGAAGAAACTGCAAATGATGATTTGGAAAAATATTATGACAGGTATTTGTTTACTTAATGTATATCATAATTTTTTTTTTAAATGTTTGAAAATAATTCATTTAAATACAAATAAAAAAATCAATGTGTTTCTAATTTATTTTCTTGTTTATTTTAGGCTTCTTGCTTGCAGTTCAGAACTGAGAAAAAAACTAAATGATGAGCATGATCAGGAAATAGTTGACATATTACGTTCAATGGGTGATTTAGTTAAACCTCTCAAACGTCTTTCTGCTGTAACATCTAAATGTATTTCAGTAATTGTCAAAGATTATGAGCTTGGAGGAATGCCTTCAGCTAAATTAGTGGAATCCTTAGTAAAACCATTAGAAGCTCTGAAATCATCTTTAGATTTGCTTGAAAGCGTAAGCAACTTGAAAAGTCATAGAGCAATAAGGGGGGTTGGCATTCCTTTGTTGTATAAAATGTCAGTCCCAATGGAAGAACTTCAGACAACTATTAAACTTGTCGAAAATCTTTCTGCCCACACTGCAGTTGAGTTTCTCGTGGCTCCTCTAGAAAATTTAATAAAAGTTGTTTCGACAATTGATATTTCAACCGGAGGTGAAGGTTTTCTAGAAAATTTAGGAAAGGAAGGGCCTGAACTTGTGAAAGGTATCAATAATTCATTGAACACTATCAAGAATACCATGAGCTCCATTAAAGCCAATGCAGAAAATGTTGAAAGCGAAAGAGAGTTAATTGAAAAATTACCAAATATTGTGAAACCTATGGAAGACCTTCAAAGAACTCTAAAACCGATTCAAGAAAATATTGGTGAAGACCTAAGTTATGATGAAGTCTGTGAAGTGGCTCAGAATCTTAGTAAGCCACTCCAATCTCTAAGATCAGAGCTATCCATTTTACAACATGAAATTGAAATTGAACACTATGGAGACATAACAGGCGAAAAGAAAAGTGTGCTGTCTGAACTAATTGAACCACTGGAAGCAGTCCAAACCAGTATAAAATGTTTTCATGAATCAATTTTATGCAAAGAAGATCCAATACATTTACGTTTTGTTTTGTATGCACTTAAAGAAATGGCCGAACCTTTTAATACTTTATGTTCTAAAGTCACTAAAACTGAGGAGGCGATTTTACAAGGAAATGTGTTAGATCCTTATCAAGGATTAAAAAATGTTACAAAAGCTGTAAGAGAACTGAAAGAAACTTCATCACTGACAAAAACCGATCTGCCGGTGGTTCATGGATTATCATCTACACTATCTAAGCCTTTGGATTTAGTAGAAAATGGTCTAAGTGATATATTATATGAAATATATAACAGTGATAAAGGAGATTTGAACATTAAAATGTTGAAAACTTTAGCTGAACCCTTAATGGCACTACAAAGTGCATTATTAGATATAGATAGTCAATCACTAAGCCGTGGAAATGAATTCACTGAACTTAAACAAGCTATAAAAGACCTGCAACGGTCTGTTTTAGTTATTCAGGATCATGTAAGCTTTGAATACGGTGACGAACCTTCGACTCCTGAATCTAACATAGTCATGTTAGAATCACTAGTTCAACCTTTGCAGTTGTTAAGATCTCAGATCAGTGATATTCAACGAGCGTCTTTAAGAACCCTAATAAAAACAGATAGAGTCCTGACTGATATAAGAGACTCTTCTAAAGATATTATTGCAGCAATAAAGGCTAGCGATGAAGAAAATGATCCTCTTTCACAATTATTGAAGAAATTAGGAAAAATTGTAGAAGAATTGGGATTAGCTGCTGACATACAAAATATTCAAATAGGGCAGGGGCAAATGCTGGATGAAGCAAGATGTAATATGGCCAATGTATTAGCAGCAGTTGCCACTTCTTTTGGAGAAACATGTACGGAGGCTGATGAATTAAGTACAAGGTTAAATACGGAACAAAGTAAAACATTAATTTCAATACAAGATATGATTCTTGACTTGAAAAGTGCTATAGAAACTGCTGTAGAAATTATGTATGAAAAGAAAGTTGGAATCGAACAAAGTATAGTTACTGCTTCAGCATTAGAACAAGTGAAATGCGCCATGTATGATTTCAATCATTCACTCTCCAGCATGAATGAAGTACAGCCTAAGCCACCTAAAAAATCTATAAGTATGGACGAATTAAAGGATTTTGTAGTCCAACTAGAGAGTGATGTAAATTTGGTAATAGACAAGATTTCATCTTCTGTCGATCGAAATGTAGCTCAACTTGTTCTTGACAACATATTGGATGATGTGAAAACTGTGAAGTATGCTGTATTGAAAATGATTGAAGAAAGAAATTTAGATGAGAATAGAATACAGTTTGTGTTAGAAAAAGTTAAATTTATTGAAAATGATTTAAATGAGCTATCACAAAATACATTAGAACATGAATATATTCCTTTGAATGATGCTTGCAAAACTGCTCAGGCTATTGTTTCAATGCAAGATCAACTTATCCTTAATTCAAAAGATGAATATGATTATCGTGAAGTAATTGATACATTAGTTGAAAATGTTAAAAGTCTTGAATTGGTTGTGGGAAAACTGAAGCATGATTCTAATGATGGTCAAAATGATAATAATCTTGTGGCAATCTGTGAGAACCTGATGATACTTCAAGAATGTATTACTCCTTTAACTTCAGGAGAAAAACAAAAGGAAATATTAGGAGAGCAATTAAGGCAAATGAAATTGCCTTTAAAAGTTATTGAACAGTCATTACACAGTATTAGAGTAAATGAAGAAGACATTAATGAGGCTTTACAGGCACTAAGTAAAGTGTCAGAAATATGTATTAAAAAAGATCCATTGACAAAATCAGAATATTTTGATGCTGAAAGCCATTATGAATCAATTGATAGTCCATTAAT
This sequence comes from Rhaphigaster nebulosa, assembly GCA_948150685.1. Lineage (NCBI taxonomy): Eukaryota > Metazoa > Arthropoda > Insecta > Hemiptera > Pentatomidae > Rhaphigaster > Rhaphigaster nebulosa. The sequence continues at coordinate 124,593,732 of OX411306.1, read as the reverse complement.
GAATACTATCATTGATACCATTGAGTCTATGAGAAGTTCATTTAAAGATATTAGGAACCAGAAACCTGTGAAACTAGCCTGGTTTATTGATTCTTTTGAAGAAACATTAGTTATATTTGGGAAAGAATTAAGTGATAATATAAGTAATCTTGATGAACCACAGGTGAGAGAAAAATTAATTGAATACATTAATAAATTAAAAACTGAAATTTCAGATATGAGAATCATGGAATTTGGTCCACTAAATGAACTGAAGAAAGCTGTTATTTCTCTTGATACTGTTATAATGGAATCCCCACAGCAAATTTTACCTGCCTTACAAAGCCTCCTAAAACCATTAAATGCTATACATGAAAACATCTGTAACTTGGATATGAAATCTATTAGAAAGGAAGAATTTAAATATTTGGAGGATTACTCGAAAGCAAGCAGTGATTTGGAAATAGGATTGATGAAATTAGAGAAAGCTCTAGTTACTTCTGAAGAACTAGACTTCAAAGTTATGTCAAAACCTCTTGAAATTCTTTATAGTTATGTAGAGTCAATAAGTGACAATCCACTTTTTGAATATATTGATGAAGATTCAAGTATTGTTCAGTTAGCAACTTTATCTGAACATATTACTGAAATCAAAACATGCTTGGATGAAATAAAAGCAACTGTAACAGTCTGTCCTGGAGACCAAAAAAAAATTGAGGCATTGCTTATAAACATAGCAAAGCCAGTTAGAGAATTGCTACATAATGTTGCTCTAATACAAGAGCAGTCTTTACTAACGAATGTTGAGTTGAAAACATCAGAACTCGAGGATTTAAAAGAAGCTGTGGCTGTTGTTTGCTCTCATGTTGAAGGGAATGAATATCTTAGAGCTATTCTTAATCCAGTTTGCACTCTAAAAGAAAAATTAGAAAAAGCTACTCCAGAGAGTTTTGATCCTACTGATATAGCTCACCCTCTGAAAGAATTGAAGATAGCGCTTGAAGAAATCGAAAAAGAGACTAGCACAGAAACAGAATTCAGTTGTAAAGTGAGGACAGCTGAGCCACTTTTGGATCTTTGTCATAATGTCATCCAAATAATAGAAAATCGGGTAATGGAAAGTTTGGAACCAAAATTAATGCCAATAACACAATCAGTAGAACATGCAGATGTTAAAAATATACCAGAACAGCTTGTTAGGGCAGTGCCAGTCACTGTTGAAACTGAACTTTGTGAGGGTGAGGAAGATATCAAGGGCAAGAATGATGAAGCAATGCAGCCTGTTGAAGAGGAACAAGAACAGGGAGGACATGATGAAGTTACCATTTTAAAACATCCTCTAACTCATGAGTCTAACTCAGAAGCAGGAGTTAAAAACGAAGATGAACTTAAACTAATCAATGCTGGAAAAATTGAGGACAAAACAGTGGACTCGGAAATAACAGAGAAAATGTCTGAATTAGAACAAAGAGAAAATAAATCAGATAAAGATGCAAGTAAGGAACAGGAACCTATGAAGGATAATGTGGTAATCGGGAATGATGAAGGAAATAAAATGTTTCAAATGATAACAAAAAAGAAAATTGATAACACTGATTTAGATCATGAGAACAAAGAAAATGTTGAATTAAAAAGAGTTACTGAAGAAAAAATTGTTGCTAAAAAATTTGAAATTAAGAGTGAAGAGGACAAGGACATGAAAGAATGTGAAAAACCGAGCACTTCTATTGAGGTTAGCAAATCAAAAGAAAATGAAGGGAACAAACATACCGAACACAATCAAAACCAAGAAAAGGAGGAGAGAGCCAATTCATCAAATAAACAAAGAACAGTGAACAAAGATATAACTAGTGATACATTATTAATAGAAAATGAAGACAAAATTGCTAAAAAAGAACTCTTATCAATGAAAGAACAAACCAAAGACTCACAAACAAAAGCACTAAACAGCGAAACAATAATAGAAGACAAAGGGGCTAAAAGAGAAGATATTATTTGTAAAGATAATGAAAAACAAGATGAAACTATTAAAACAGAAGTTGATAAGGGAAAAACAATTTTAGACATAGAATATGATGTTAAATCTGAGGAAAACAAGAAGTCACAAGCTGCCAAAAAAACCACTGAGAAACAAAATGAACAAGATAACAGTGATCGGCAAACTGAAATGCGGTTCAAAATTGATCAAAGTGATGGAAGTGATGATCCAATTTTAAAAGGAAAAAATAAAAGAGAAGTGGCTGAAATTGAAGAGAATCAAAATAAAGAAGGTAATAAGGATATGCTACAAAATATATCAGTAATGGAGAAAAAGAAAGATTTACAAACAAAGAAAGATCTAAATTTAATGGTTCAAGAACAAATGGAATCCAAAGATCAACAGCATTCCATTATAGCTGAAAAACTCTACAAATTAAGTACATATATAAAGAAACTTGAGAGTGAAATACTTTCTTCAATCAGTATTATTTCGAAAACTAATGCAAAATTTTCTGTTAAACCGATTCTCGAGTCTATTTTAATTGATATAAAAAGTATGGATAGAGTTGTTGAAAAATTGTTGCAGGATCAAAAAGTGGATCATACAAGATTAAAATTTATTGTAGATAAAGCAAGCTTCATAGGAGATGATTTAAAATTTGTTGTAAATAGTAATTTATTAAAAGAAGAATGCCAAACCCTTAATGCAGCTGGCAAGACCGTACAAGATATAATTCTATTACAGTTGGTTAAAGAAGAGTTAAGAGAGGAAGAAGCTATTGCTGTTTACGATGAGAAAGCTACTGAGCAATTGGAACTGAAAGCAAAAATGACTAAATTAGACACTGAAAATGCTCAAAAAATTGAAGAAGAAATGAAAAACAGATTGACAAAAGAAATGCAGGAGAATACTAAATCAGAAAGTGACATCACTTCTGTAAAAGAAACAATAATAAGCAAAATGCTAGAAGATTTGAACAACAAGGAAGGAGATGGGTCCAACCAAAATGTCGTAAAGGATAAACTAGAAACTGAAGATATTCAATCAAAAGAGGATGAAGAAAACCCTAACAGTATTGATAGCAAAAACAAAAAAGGAGAAACGTTGCTAACAGATGGAGCTAAGAAACAAAAAAAGGTTGAAAGTGTGAAAGTTAGTGAGAAAAAAACTGAGGTGACAAAAGATCCTCATAAAACTGATACCGATGAGAAGAAAATTAATGAAGAAAAATTCATTCCACCTAAAGAAAAGGAAAGTACAAAAGAACCGTCAGAACATGAACCTGGAACTGTACAAAAAGAAGAAATATCAGTTAAACCTAAGAAAAGGAAACAGGAAGTTGAAATTGATAATGAAATTAGAGAGGGGCAAGAAAAAGAAGATAAGACCAAAGAAGGATCTGAAATTAAAATGATTGCAGAACTTGAGAAAGTGAAAGAGGAAGATGAAATGGAAAAACGAGGAGCTGAAACATCAGCAAAAAGCAAAGAGGAAAAGATTAAAAAAGAAATTCAATTTATTGGAAAGAAAGAGGAAGGTCATAAGGGAGGTGAAGGTGAAAATGAAAAATCAAAGAAAGATGGAGAAGATGAAAACCAAGCAAAAGTGGAAACAATGAAGAAACAAGATGGAAAAGATAAAGACCAGCATGAAGAAAAAATTATGAAAAACGAAGGAGAAGTAGATAAAAATAAAAAAGAAGTAAATGAAGAATCTAAAACTGAATTAAAAATTGAAAAAAATAATGAGGATGAAGAAGATGCTGAAAAGGAAGTTGAAAGAAAGAAAGCAGAAGAATTAAAGGGAAAGAAAAAAGAAGAAACGACTAAGGTAAAACCTCAAGCTTTGGAGAGAAATGCGGAATCAGCAAAAGTTGGAAAGGGACTGAAAAATGAGAAATTAGATGAGGTGGAAGCTCAGAAAGAAATAGTAACTAAGAATTTAGAAGAAGAGAAACCTCAAAGAGAGCTAAGAGATAATAAAAATAGTGAGGAAGAAGGAAATAGTAAACAGAAAAGTGAATCTAAGGGCGAGACAATAGATAATGCAAAAGCTAAAAAAGAAATGGAAGAAAAGTTAAATAAAGTAGCTGAAACTGAGGTAAAGAAAGAGGACAAGGAGAAAATTATTCAGGAAAGAAAGAAATCTATATTGAATGAACTTAAAATTGAAGAAGATGTAAAAACTCAAAAAGAAGCTCAAAATGTTCAGAAGAAGATGGAAGGAGAAGACAAGACGGAATCGAAACAAAAAGAGTTGAACGAAAAATATAAAAATGAAGCTAAAGAGAAAATGGAGAAAGAAGAAGCTGAAGTTAGGGAGAAAACCGTAGAAGAACAAAAGTTAAAACAGAAAATTGAAGCTACAAATATAAAGGAAGAAGAACTAAAAGATGAAATAAGAGCTGAAACTGAGAAGAAAAAAGGAGAAGAAAAGGGAATAATAGAAGCAGAAACTAAGAAGATAAAGGATGGAGAAGAAAAGGAAATAATAGAAGCAGAAACTAAAAAGAAAAAAGAGGAAGAGGAAACAGCTAAAATAGAAATTGAAGTTAAGAAGAAAAAGCAGGAAAAGGAAAAGGCTAAAATAGAAGTAGAAGCGAAGACAAAAAAACAGGATGAAGAAAAAGCTAAACTAGAAGCTGATGCATACAAGAAAAAAGAGGAAGAAGAAAAAGCTGAAATTCAAAAGAAAAATGAGGAAGAAGAAAAGGCTAGAAAGGAAGCCGAGGCTATAAAGAAAAAAGACTATAAAGAAACGACTAAAAAGGAAGCCGAAACTAAAAAGAAAGAAGAAGAAGAAAAAGCTGAAATAGAAGCTGAAAAAAAAAAGAAAAAGGAGGAAGAGGATAAGGTTAAAAAAGATGCTGAAGCAAAGAAGAAAAAAGATGAAGAAGAAAAAGCTAACATAGAAGCTGATGCAAAGAAGAAAGAAGAGGAAAAAACAAAACTAGAAGCTGAAACCAAAAAGAAAAAAGAGGATAATGAAAAAGCTAAAATAGAGGCTGAAACTAAAAAGAAACAGGAGGAAGAAGAAAAGGCTAAAAAAGAAGCTGAGGCTAAAAAGAAAAAAGAAGAAGAAAAAGCTAAAATAGAAGCTGAAACTAAAAAGAAAAAGGAGGAAGAAGAAAAGGAAAAGGATAGAAAGGAAGCCGAGACTATAAAGAAAAAAGAGGAAGAAGAAAATGCTAAAATGGAAGCTGAAACTAAAAAGAAACAGGAAGAAGAAGAAAAGGCTAAAAAGGAAGTTAAAACTAAAAAGAAAAAGGAGGAAGAGGAAAAGGTTAAAATGGAAGCTGAAACTAAAAAGAAAGAAGAAGAAAAAGCTAAAATAGAAGCTGAGACTAAAAAGAAAAAGGAGGAAGAGGAAAAGGTTAAAAAAGCAGCTGAAGCAAAGAAGGAAAAAGACGAAGGAGAAAAAGCTAAAATAGAAGCTGAAACTAAAAAGAAACAGGAGGAAGAAGAAAAGGCTAAGATGGACGCTGAGGCTAAAAAGAAAAAAGAAGAAGATGAAGCTAAACTAGAAGCTGAATCTAAGAAGAAAAAAGATGATGAAAAAGCTAAAATAGAATCTGAAGCAAAAAGGATAAAGGAGGAAGAAGAAAAGGCCAAAAAGGAAGCTGAAGCTAAAAAGAAAAATGAGGTAGAAGAAAAAGCTAAGATAGAAGCTGATGCTAAGAAGAAAAAAGAGAATGATGAAAAAGCAAAAATAGAAGCTGAAACTAAAAAGAAACAGGAGGAAGAAGAAAAGGCTAAGAAGGAAGCTGAGGCTAAAAAGAAAAAAGAAGAAAAAGCTAAAATAGAAGCTGAAGCGAAAAAGGAGGAAGAAGAAAAGGCCAAAAAGGAAGTAGAAGCTAAAAAGAAAAAGGAGGAAGAAGAAAAAGCCAAAAATGAAGCTGAAGCTAAAAAGAAAAAAGATGATGATGAAAGAGCGAAAATAGAAGCTGAAACTAAAAAGAAACAGGAAGAAGAAGAAAAGGCTAAAAAGGAAGTTAAAACTAAGAAGAAAAAGGAAGAAGAAGCTAAACTAGAAGCTGAAGCTAAGAAGAAAAAAGAGGAAGAGGCAAAGGTTAAAATAGAAGCTGAAGCTAAAAAGAAAAAGGAGGAAGAAGAAAAAGCCGAAAAGGAAGCTGAAGCTAAGAAGAAAAAAGATGATGAAAAAGCTGAAATAGAAGCTGAAGCTAAAAAGAAAAAGGAGGAAGAAGAAAAGGCCAAAAAGGAAGCTGAGGCTAAAAAGAAAAAAGAGGTAGAAGAAAAATCTAAAATAGAAGCTGAAGCTAAAAAGAAAAAGGAGGAAGAAGAAAAAGCCAAAAAGGAAGCTGAAGCTAAGAAGAAAAAAGATGATGATGAAAAAGCGAAACTAGAAGCTGAAATCAAAAAGAAAAAAGAGGAGGAAGAAAAGGCCAAAAAGGAAGCTGAGGCTAAAAAGAAAAAAGAGGAAGAAGAAAAAGCTAAAATAGAAGCTGAAGCTAAAAAGAAAAAGGAGGAAGAAGAAAAAGCCAAAATGGAAGCTGAAGCTAAGAAGAAAAAGGATGATGAAACAGCGAAACTAGAAGCTGAAACCAAAAAGAAGAAAGAGGAGGAAGAAAAAGCCAAAATTGAAGCTGAAGCTAAAAAGAAAAAAGAGAATGATGAAAAAGCGAAAATAGAAGCTGAAACTAAAAAGAAGCAGGAGGAAGAAGAAAAGGCTAAGATGGAAGCTGAGGCTAAGAAGAAAAAAGATGATGAAAAAGCGAAACTAGAAGCTGAAACCAAAAAGAAAAAAGAGGAGGTAGAAAAGGCCAAAAAGGAAGCTGAGGCTAAAAAGAAAAAAGAGGAAGAAGAAAAAGCTAAAATAGAAGCTGAAGCTAAAAAAAAAAAGGAGGAAGAAGAAAAAGCCAAAAAGGAAGCTGAAGCTAAGAAGAAAAAAGATGATGAAAAAGCGAAACTAGAAGCTGAAACCAAAAAGAAAAAAGAGGAGGAAGAAAAAGCCAAAATGGAAGCTGATGCTAAGAAGAAAGAGAAGGAAGAAAAAACCAAAAAGGAAGCTGAAGCTAAAAAGAAAAAAGAGAATGATGAAAAAGCTAAAATAGAAGCTGAAACTAAAAAGAAGCAGGAGGAAGAAGAAAAGGCTAAGATGGAAGCTGAGGCTAAAAAGAAAAAAGAAGAAGAAAAATCTATAATAGAAGCTGAAACTAAATATAAAAAGGCGGAAGAGGAAAAGGCTAGAAAGGAAGCCGAAGCTATAAAGAAAAAGGAGGTAGAAGAAAAAGCCCAAAAGGAAGCTGAAGCTAAGAAGAAAAAAGATGATGAAAAAGCTGAAATAGAAGCTGAAGCTGATAATTTAACCGAAAATATATTTGTGAAGGAATCTGATGTGCATTCGAAGAAAGTGGAAGCTATAAAAGATTTGGAAGTGGAACTAATAACAGATAAAAAAATTGAAAAAGAATATAAAGCTATGAAGTTGGATGAATTTCAGGTTACAACAAAGAAAATCAAAGAAATAGAAAAAGATGAAAAATCCAGAGAAAAAAGTTTTATTTCTGAAGCAAATACCAGATTGGAAAATCAGAGAAACATCATTGAAGTTGTTGAACTTGACCCAGAAGATGAATTTTTTTGGGTTGGCAAAGGTTCATCAGGAAGTACAAGTGCTTATAAGTACCCTGGAAGTGATTCCGGCTATTCTGAAAACATCAAGTCTTATGTCCAAAGTTCTCCTTCAAGTCGAAAATATTTGATCGATGGTAATTTAAATACTGGTACCAATTATATATCGCCAAAACATATCTCCAGAAGTTCCTCTTATGAAACTACTTCAACTACTTCGTATCTAAATCAATCAAAACTTAAACAATACCTTGCTCATTCGGGTTCAGACATCAGTCAAGATATATCCCCTAGAAGTTATCCTATTCAGGATGACTATTCAAAAAAAGATTTTTCGGTGATTCACTCATCTAAACCCACAGATTTTCTTATGAAGGACTATAGTCATAATACTGGTTCTCCAGCTTTAGATTCTATAAGAAGAAGGATAGACAAGTCTTGGAAAAATTTGAATAGACACATGTCTCATGAATACTTATCAAGTGGTGTTAAACCTGATGCCCTGTCAAAAGAATTTGGTGGTAGTGCTGATCAACTTTCATCGAAAGAAATTTATAAAGATTTTCTCTATGTGCCATATAAAGAGGATTTTTCTCCTCTTGCCCAGTCTCGTCGTTACACTAGACGAAGATCAGCTTCTCCATTACCAGTGTTCAGTGATGGCACAGCAATGCCCAGGCAGCGTTCAGTGTCACGATCTCGTTACGAATATCATGTAAGACTTGCTTATATTAATTTTTTATTAATGGAATGGAAGTTTATCTGATTTGTTGTTGTTTCATATATTAACTTAGTTATGTATGCTGATAGAACTTTAACTCTTTCAGTAGATTTCTAATTGATTTATTCTAATCTAATTTTTTTTTTTTCTGTGATGGCTTTTATCTATTTGAAGAGGTAATACTGAAGTTCTAAAAAGAAATGCACCACCAGGGTGTATATTGTGGGCGTTTGAGCAAAAGTTAGTCATTTTGATATTATCCATTAAGAATAAATTCATAATGGATAACATCTTTGTAGTTCCTATACAACATGTAGCTTAGTTTTTTTCGTGATGATCACTTATGCTTTGCTATAGCTAGTTGTGGTGGTTGACCCCTAACCACTGCTATCAGGGTTCCATCTATGTCCACTTTTAGTAACTTTTGTCTATTCATTTGGTAAAATAATACGTTAGTGGGTTTTGAAAAAAATTCTGGCATGATTTCAAATGATTGTCTTCTATAGGATCTATTTTTCTGTTCCAATGTTGTAAGGATATTAATTTAGAATATATAATATAATAAAATATTTCTTTTCAAACAGGTGTCTCTATTCTTGAATTTTCGGAATCAATATCTTTCATTTACTAGATCTTCCACTTAAGACCACTTCTCCTACGGTTTCTCAAATCTTCTAGATGATGCTTTGCAGAACATCCCTCTTTTTAATTTTATGTTTAATTAACAAAACATCACCATTCCCTAAGAGATAAAGGTGATTAAATTAACAGAGCTTAAAACAACACTGAGCAATCAGAAGAGAATAATGTTCACAAAACATTTCAGTAATTATGTACTTCTTTTTATAGCAGACTAGTTTCTGCAAACAGAGAGAGAACTTAGTTCAATAAAAAATTGGTGTATATTTTAATACTCATTACTTATTATATTCATACTTCATGTTACATTTAAATACTCAGACATATTTACTTATTTTCAAATATTATTAGGAAAGACAACCGTACATCTGCAGTCCTCTAAGAGACAAAAGAGTTGAGCACGGAGCAAATGTCAAACTGACTTGTAACATCGGAGGAGATCCTGAACCTATAGTTGAATGGCGTAAAGATGGACAGCCAATAGAATCTATCATTGACAGGTGACTGTTGATTATTTAATTTATTAATAATCTCTCTATATTTACGATTTTTAATTTTAATTATCATTACCTGATAGACAATTGTTTTTGACTTGTGAATTCTAAATATATTGCTGATTAAATATGGTCATAACTCAAAAATTACCAACAGGAGTTGTTTATAAATTTTGAATAAATTACTTATAAGACTTTAACTGCTAAAGTGATTCATTTTTGAAATCAGATGCCATTTCAAAATTGTACACTTCTTTTCAAAATGTTTTCATGATGAATGTTTTACTGATCAATATAATTTTTAAGTCATTGTACCTATATCTAAATAATTGAAAAATAACCCCACATTATTTTCTTAAGCAATTTGTTTTGGTTGATTTAACTTATGACAAGAACTTTAATCACCATCAATGCAAACAATGAACTTTGTTTTTAGTTTTACATTGCATTTAATGATCAGTATATACATGTGTGCGCCTTCTTAATTCGAAGAGACCCACAATTTGAAGACTTGTAAAAAAACTACAATTTTTAAGAAAAAAAAAATTTTACTTATAAAAATAATAATTATACTTTTTTAAAATAATCATTTGTTTTTAGTTAGAAAATAATTTATTTTAATCTGCAATTGAATTTTGAGCTAATAAGTTTGCCAAACAGTAACATGCCATTTCTGGGTGTACTTATAAAAAAAATATTTTTTCATTTATGTTGCTGTGGATAAGCTACATCGCATATAATCAATCTGTGGATATTCAGGAGTTGACTCGACTTATCTAAATATATCTTTTATTATCCATTATTCAATTATATCCTGGATGTACAATCACACATCAAACCAATATTAAGGGAAAAACTTAATAAACAATTTAATATTTTATTTTGTATCAGAAATCTACTTCATAATTATTGCTGAACTTTTATAGATTTTTAATATTGTTTGAAAAAGAGTGGTCAGTTTTAACTATTCGGATTGGTTATAAATATTATAAACAGCAGCCAACAACTATCTCAGTTGAAAATCCTTAAGTTAAGAGTCATTTTATCTAGATTTATTCTTTGAGATCTATTGATAGTAACTGCTTATACCTGCCTACACTTTAGGTTGGAAGCCATTCTGCAATAATTAAATAGCTTAATCAGAAAAGAGATAGAATTCTGGAAAATGAAATTGATAGAGGGTTACTCGGCTTTAAAAAATATAATGAAATAGTCTAAATTCATAATCAAATTGTCAAAAGTAAAGCTGAAATTTTTTCCAAAGTTGAGTATTAAGAATAACTAACAAATTAATCCTTATGGGCCCCTTCATGCTAAAATGTCATTTTAACAGCAGTACTGTAGCTGCCATCTTTGTTCAGACATTTTTTTGTAATCACTTTAAACATTATATTGAATGATTTAAGAAAGAGGGAAAAAAATAATGGATGATAAAGCTGCTCCATTTGAAATAATAAATAGTTAACCCTAATAACATGTTTTGAATTATTTTTAAAGATACCCATTTTCAATTAATGATATCAATAATCTTCTACATTTTTTAATTAAAATTCTTGGTCTATTACAAAGGTTCATTATTGAAAATAATAAACCAAAAGCTTTTATGTAGTTTTTTTTTTTTATAATTATAAATTATAATTCAGTCAATGAACATTTATATTAAAGTATAGCTAATAAATTAAAAACATTTCTTGATATAACATTCCACATTATATTGTTACCCGTCATAATTGTACAGAGTAAATCTAAACTCATTTTTATATTTTTCTAATATTAATAAAATATTTTAATAATGCATATACATATTTCTGAGATCTAATGATTATTATTGAATTGTACTTTGTTAAAATTCTAGATTTGTTGTGGAATACAGCTTTGGGGTAGCGAGCTTAGAGATAACGTCTGTAATAGCATCTGATGCTGGACAGTACACCTGTGTTGCTATAAATTCAGCTGGTCAAGCCGCAACAACTGCTACTCTGAGAGTTAATACTGAACATTGGCAAGGTATATGCATTTATTTGAAAATTAAATTATTGAAGAAAATCACTATTGTGGCAACATTCAAAAGTTGAAAATTAGATTTATCATTTTTATATTTAGAGTAATTACTTTAATTACAATTACAAAATTAAAATGATAAAATAATCAAGTTAAAGTATTTTGCTGAACTTGAGAAATATGCTCAACACTCATCACTTTAGAAATCAGCATTTTTTTTTTTTTTTTTTTTTTTTTTTGTCAGGATTGAGCCTCATTATTAATTTCTAAATATTCATGATCCCAATTCAAGAAGACTGGTTATAGAATAGAGAAAGTATGGAACAGTTATTATCAAAATGAAAATCAATACCAAAATAAAAAGAAAATTAAATCAACACCGTATTAATACCAATAGTTACTTGTATTGATTGCTAAACCCCTTTACTGTTAGAGTTTGTTTTTTAAATTGTACAAAAATGTATATGTATAAATAGTGAGATCAAAAACCTTAACAAGGGATTAACATTTCCTATAATTATTTCTTTTTAGAAGATGCCTATCACAGACTTTTATTCCACAAACCATAGGGTTCAGTCTGGTTACATGTCTGGTTGCAGTGCTAGAGATTTACAGTTCCAATCTCCGAAATTGAAAAAAAAAAAATTTATTCTTTTAATGTTTTTTATTTCTTAGATAAATAAATGAATAAATAATGGATTCATTAAGTTTTTGTTTTAATTTAATTTAATATAAATGGAAATTTATTCAATTAAGCTTTTTTCTATGGTTATTATTTACTTGTTTGTTTATAATAAAATATTCAATACACAAAAATTGACAGTGATATTGAAATCAAATCAAATAAAATAGTAATAATTATCATAGCTATAATAAATATAATAACAAAGCGATTAGTATCGACAAATATAATTAATTAGTTGAAAATTAAAATATAATGCACTGAAAATAATTATAGTATTCAATTTAAAAATTATCGTTAATGTCATTATACATTTTTTTAAATTAACTATTTTCTAATAGAACATTTTAAACTCACTATAACTATCTGATTTTCTATATTATTTGTTATTGAACCAACTACCTAAGCGACCTTCATAAGAATATTTACCTAATATGCTCTCAATTAGCAAAGGTCTAGTCACAATTTCCCTTTTCATAAAAATTCATTCCTTAAAATATCATCAATTTAGCTTTCTTAAATTTACAAAGATGATCCCATATGCTAGGTTCACATCCAGACTGATTGATGAAAGAGGAATATTCATGAATGTGAATGAATTAGATTTCTCACTAACCAACTAAAAAAAAAAAAAAAAAAATTGCACTAATAGTCAAATTTGACAAAACTCAGTGTTTCATTGATCATGTTTCTATGATGATTATCAATTGAATGAATGCATAATTTTGAGTTTATCTGATGATGAGAGTGGGTGAGCAAAAGTTATCATGATCATATTAGACGATACTAATCACTTTGTTATTATTTTGTATAAATAATAAACAAAAATAGTACATGATATAATAATTTGCACATATTGTGCTCTGAACTATTTGGAGAGGTGGCAGGTAATTTTGAATTTTGTGCAATATCTCGTTGGAACCCTATCATAAAAGGGTTTATGCATCTGGTATTATTATTTTCATTGTCAGCCGAAAAAGAGAGAGAAATCTCTGAAATTTCTTATTCATACATCCATTTTTCACAGACATGTGATCAGATCAGTGTACACCCAATTTTGTCTTTGCAAAAATCTATAGTTGTTAGTGAGTGAAATGCATTTCTTTGAATATTTCCTAAATGACCTCTTTCTTAGTGAAAAAAATAAATAAAATAAAAGTTCATATGTATTTCTAATAAATATTTTGACATAATATAATATTTAGTATATAAAAATAAAGGCAGGCTGTTGCTATTTTACCAATTTACTTATTACGATGCAAATTTTTGGTCTACAAGCCATCCTCAGACATCTCTGTAAAAGGCCCTTATTTAGTTTAATTTATAACATATCACAGAATTAATTATACTTAAATATTCTAATAAATACCATATACATACTAAAATTATTTAAAATGCATATACTGTCATATTTAAGTCCAATCTGGACCAAGTCGAAATATACAGCGTCACTAAAAAAAAAAATATAATAAAAACACAATAACAAAGTTGAGGTTGTATCAAATTTCATTATAGTTTAAAATGCAAAATTCCTATTAAGTTGATATCAATAAAACACAACTTCAAAAATAAAATAACAATAAGTCATCACAGCCATCACAGGTGAAACTGCAAGCCTGCCTTTATTTTTATAGATTAAAGTATTAACCTAAATCAACAAACATATATAATATTTAGTTTTTTTTCCTAAGGCTCCCAGCCAAAATTATCAGCATTGAATTATGAATTCTTTGCCATTAGGATGGGTGGGAGGTAATTTTGGTTTTCAGGCAGTTATGAGCCTAAAAACCAAAATCATTAAAGAATTTTCACCAAGAAACAGATTTCTACATTGAAATGGCCCTAATCTGAGCTGAAGGCAGACAAGACGAGATCCGCATTCTTAAGACGTCACTGACATTCAGCAATAATTATAAATACTCATAAATAAATGCTAAGAAATAAAGAAATTTGGAGGTAAATACTCATGAACGGTAATGTAAGATATCAAAGTCAAAATTATCGATTTTCATTCATTTTTGAAAGGAGACATGCCACTTATGTGACAGATGCATGAAGCTATACAGATGCGGACTGTTCATCAGACCACCACATGGTACAGTACTGCCAGAGAATTGCGACCCAACCAAGGGGCAAACAATGAAATAAAAAAAGTACTGTCTAGAGAAACTGAGAAGCCCGGAAGAGAGGAGAAAATACGCTGACAGGGTAATGATAAAGTTACAGGAAGCTGGAGACAGAAGTGAAGGCGTGGAAGAAAGGTGGGGAAGGACAAGGAAGACAGTCACTGAGGTAGCTGAGGAAATACTTGAGCAAACTGTTCTTCTTCTTCTTCTTCCTCTACCTCCTTTGTGCCGTGAAGCGTGGAGTTGCAGTCTCGGTCCATCTAGCCCACTGGTCTCTGTCTCTGGCTAATCTTCTCATCTCCGGGATGGTGCGTCCTCTAGCTGCCCCCAGTTTTCCAATGTAATCAGAGTACATGCCTCTGGGTCTGCCACGAGGCCATCTTCCTTCCGACTTAGCTTCCAAATACCACCTGGCTTTTCTGGTATTGTCCATTCTACAGACGTGTCCATACCATTTTAGTTGCCACTCTTGCATGGTGTCGCACACTGATTTAACACCCAGATCCTCCCGAACTCTTTCATTTCTGACGCAGTCTCTCCTGATCTTGCCAACTATTCTATGGAGGAATCTCATTTCTGCAGATGTTATCCCACTTACGTGCTTGTCGAGGGCCGTTACTTTCTGATCCATACAGGAGAATCGGGAGGAACACAGATTTAAAAATTCGTATTTTGGCATCTCTACTTACTTCTTGCTTGCCTATAACAGTTTTGGAGATCTGATGGTACACTCCATTGGCCTTCTTCACTCGATTCAGAACCTCCTGGTCTATCTTACCATCTTTACTTGTTATGGTTCCATTACACACAAATCCTAGGCTCTGCATTTTCTCTTCCGACATACATGATTTTACTTTTTTTAGGGTTTATTTGTAAATCCCTAATCTTCAGCTCCTCATTCCATTCCTCAAAGGATGCCTGAAGATCCTCTTCAGAGTCAGCTATCAGTACGATATCATCCGCGTATATCATCGCTTGAGCCAGTACTGGAGTTAGGTTCCAAAAACCTACTAGTGCTCTTGGGCATCTCCTTTTACACACCTTCCATATCTCATCCATAAGGAGGACAAATAGTAGTGGGCTTAGGCTGTCTCTCTGCTTTACTCCCTTATAAAAGTGGATAGGCCACGATGTCTGACCATTAAGTCTTACAATGCCCTTTGGGTTTTGGTACACTGATTCTATTGCACTCACCAAGTTTACTGAGCAAACTCGGCACTAACAAACGGAGTTCCTGGTTCGATGAGGAGTGTCAGATGATGGTGGAGGAGAGGAACAAGGCAAGAGAGATGGTGCTACAAAGAGGAACAAGAATGAATGTGGAAAGACATAAAGCACTGAGAAAGAGAGTAAAGTCCATGTGCAGGAGAAAGAAGAGGGAAGCAGAGAGGGCCAAACACCTTCAAATGAAAGAGGAGTTTGCGGAAAGGAATTGTCGGAAATTCTTCAGCCTACTCAGGGAGTATAAGGGCGTGTTTAAGCCAAGAACAACGCTAATAAGGAACGAGGCCGGTGAAATGTTGGGGGACTCACCAAGTATTGTGAATAGACGGGCCCAGTATTTTGAGGGACTCCTGAATCCATAAACGTCAGAAGAGCGAGCTGCTGGCTCACTCGGATATGTTGCATGGGACTGGGACAACAGCGATGTAATCGAACTGCCGGAGAAAGAGGAGGTTGTGGAAGTCATGGCAGCCCTTAAGAACTACAGAGCCCCTGAAGAAGATGGAATCCCTGCCGAGCTGCTGAAACATGGAGGGGAGACGCTGGTAGAAGAAATATACAACCTTGTAATTGATGTCTGGATAACGGAGGAGTTACCGAAGGACTGGACAACAGGTATAATATGCCCAATATATAAGAAAGGGGACAAGTTAGAGTGCACTAACTATAGAGGTATAGCGCTCCTGAGTACAGTATATAAGATTTTCTCTACAACAGTAATGAAGAGGTTAATTTAGTATGCTGAAAGAGAGGCTGGAGAATACCAGTGTGGATTTAGGAGGGGCAGATCCACTGTGGACTATATATCGAGTATAAGGATAATGCTGGAGAAATGTTATGAAAATAATGTGGACCTTCAACACCTCTTCATTGACTACAAACAGGCATATGACACGGTGGCATGGCAGAAGCTGTATCAAGCCATAGCCAGGGTGGACATACCGAATAAGTTGATAAGACTGGTGAGAACAACGAAGTCTGCTGCCTTCCAAGACATCACACAGTCAAACTATAGTGCAAGAAATGGTCTGAGAGCTGGAGAGTACCTTTTTGAGCAAGCACAGGAGTTTAAATACCTTGGGACCAACATCAATGAAACAAATGATGTTCAAGCAGAGATAAAGGCCAGAATGATGGCAGGAAGTAGATGTTTTTGGGCGCTCGGAAGAGTACTTAAATCTATGGAGCTGCTCTTGCAGTTAAAAAAGATGATATATACATCGGCTATAAGGCCAGTGGTGACTTATGGAAGTGAGACATGGGTCCTCACCAAAAAAGCAGAGAATATGCTCAATGTATGGGAACCAAGGATTCTAAGAAGAATTTATGGACCGATAAAGGAGGAGGACTGTTGGAGGCACAGAAAAATAGGGAACTCCACGAATTATACAAGTCACTGGATATAGTTACCTGGGTCAAGCAGGGCCAGATCCGGTGGCTGGGGCATGCACAGAGGATGGAGGAGCACCGTATTCCTAAGAAACTCCTGGAGGGACACCCCGGTGGAGGAAGAAGAAGAGGGCTGCCCAGACAGAGGTGGCTGAGAGATATGGAGGAGGATCTGCAGGCAATTGGAGTCCGAAAGTGGAGAAGAGTGGCTGAAGAGAGAGGAATGGCGGAGAATAATGGAGGAGGCCAAGGTTCTTTAAGGACCATAGAACCATAGAAAGAAGAAGAATTCATTTTTGGAATGGAGAATGTAATCATTTCAGAAATGTGAAATGTATAATATCCATTGATCTTGGTAATAAGAAGAAAATATTGGAAGACTCAAATCTTGAAGGTAACCCTGCGGCTTATCTGAATCTATTATGTGGGGTAGCACCATTCCTATGATATCTAAAATTTCTGTTTCCAATGGAACCCTAGGAATTATTTGAAAACTAAAAATGTATAGGATTAAAAAAAAATTCTATAACGTTGCTCAGTCAAACATTTTTAAAATTTTCAAATCTATTTTCCGCTATTCCTCTTGTCATAACGGAAAAAAACGCACCTATTTTGTAATAAAAATTGGACTATTTATTCCCTAAGAAATAGGGAGGAACAAAACCGCCCGAAAGTGCTGCCACCTCTTGTTTTAGAAACACACCAATGTGTCGTCCCCTTTCGCTTTAATTGAATAAATTTTCAATTAATTTAAATTAAAAAATTAATGAATCCTTTATTTAATAATTTATAAATATCAAAGAAAGAATAAAAAATTTACAATTCTGTGGATTCGAATTGTAGATCTTTAGTACTGCAACCAGACGCGTTATCACAAGGCCATAGTCATTATTAGGCTATTGTTAGAGCCACGCCTGCTTACATAAAACCAAGAACTTCAAATCGATATTTCTCAAGAATGAAAGCGAATTGTGTCTTACCCCTTTACAGAAGCACTGAAGGGATCCTTGCTCATAATATATACAAAAATGATCGGAATCTGTGATTCCCATGCTTGGTATTCTCCTTCTTCTCTTTTTATGAAGTCAGTTAAAAATAAAACCTCTTAATTACATTATTAACAGCAATAACCATAAAAAGACACTAATATCTGTTTCCTTAAATGTCATTTATTTTTAAATGAACATATTGTACAAATCAAACAACTAATTCATTCACTGTTTCATGTTCATCACAATCCTACTCACACGTCATAACATAGGTACCAACTACAACAATATGACCAGTAATAATTTTTTTTTACTTTGTCCAAGTAATATGTAGCTATATTAAATATTTTGAATAACCATATTGTAATATTAAATATTGTAATATAACCATATTAAAAATATTTTGAATGGTGATCATAGCAAATTGATTTACTAATTTACAATTGCCATCTCATTTTTTCAGGAATGGAAGATTATGGTCTATCTCAGGAAATAAGTCTTCCATTGAGGGTGCCGGAAGTTAGTCCCAGGATTACTGGCCTTATCGCAGATTCTCTAGTTCCATCAGGAGGTGTGATTGCGTTACATCTTCAGATCCAAGGTCTCACTTTCAGTTATATTTTTTAATTGTAAAATGTACATTAAAAAAATTTAATTATTAATCATGTTAGCTTTTGGTGTCCAGATATTACCAATAAATTCATCTTTCTTTCAATATTTTTATTCAAGCAATACTTACACAATATGAAAATACAGCATAAACAGTAAAGAGAGTAAGATAAAAGAGTAAATTATTACTCTTATGAAAATCCATTTTTGTTTATTATTTAAAGTAGTTTATGATTTTTTGTATATCCTTTCACAGGATCTTCCCTTAGTGGATTGAAAGGTTGGCCCATATCAATTTCATTTTGTAGGAAGTATTATACTTACACCTTTAATTTAAATAGGACCTAGTTTTTAATCAACATATAATCTTGGAAAGAGGGATATTAAAAGACACATCACTGCTATATTAACTTTGAATAGGCTTATGATTTAATTGGGTAATGATTTAAGAGGAGCTGTATAAACCGATGGATGTATTGAAAATACTCCTGAACTGATTTGCCTGACGAAGACAACCATGAATGGCAAAGACAATCATCTATGACACAAATGTTTCAAGAAATAGCTGAAAAATTTTCTTCAAGGAGAGTTCACCAGGTTGCTTTTTTATTTTGTTTACATTTTTACTTCATACTGGAGAACCAATATGAAATTCTCCATTCATTCAATTCTGGAATAATTCCTAGCTTTAGAAGCTGCAGCAAAATGTCAGGGTTTGATTATGAATGAAAATAAAGCAAAGTTCAAATTGTCTGAAGAAACACATGGTGGAAGTTCTACGAGCTTAAGGAAATTTTTAGATGTACCTAAAAAGAAGAATAATTGTCTTCAATAGAAGATAATTTCGAATAATTTTGTTTCCAGTTATTATATCAAGGCAAATTTTAAATAAAACTCTTTTGGGTTTAGTTACAGTTTCGTAATCTGCATTGTCAAAAGCAGAAGACAGAAATTGTGAGAAGTGCTAACAAAGCATATCTATCTACTTACTACCTTCAGTTATTCAGATTTAAAAACATTGATAAGATTTTCTAACTTCGATGGGCAGGAAATGTTACCATAATAAATATATGTGAAGGAATGAATGTGAAAGAATTCTTACACAGACATCTTTAGGATGTAACAAGATTGTGATGTTTAGACTAAGTGACAAATAATATTAGAAAAGTTGGTCTGAATAAAAGGATAGGTTCAACCATTATAGATATGCTTGGAATATTGTGTAAAACTTGCTTGTGAGTTGTTGAGGTATGATAATAATTTAGAAAAAAAATAAATGGTAAAGATAATGGCAGTATTCATTCATTCAATAAAAACATAAATTAAATAGAGGATCAATTAAGTAGGATTTCATTTTTTTTTTTCTACTTACTGAATTTTTATTTATTAATTTTAGGATGCCCACGAGCTGAAGTGACATGGTTGCGAGAGGGTGTACCACTCAAATTCACACCACGGACACATACTCTTGTAGACCCTTCAATGGGTCTTCATACATTTTTAGTTGAAGGTGTCACAGTGTCTGAAAGTGGTCTTTATCATTGTAGAGTACTTTCTGGTTCGTCCCGTCTTCTTGAACCTGCTCCTGCCCACATTCAGGTTGGTTATGACAATTGTTTAAATGATTACTTATTTGCAACAATAATTGTTTTAAAATTGTTATTTGAAAATTAAATCAATGATAGCTGTGATAAATTTAAATACAAAATGGCAGCTTATAAATTATAGAAAATATATATACTTTTATAGGTAGTCGAGAGAAGGCCTGGAGACAAACCAGCACTTATAACTGCTCGACCAGATACTAGGATAACATTGACTTCTGGGGAGGATCTTACATTAACATGTTATGTCTCTGGAGAACCGAAACCACGAGGTAATGGTTTTTCTTTTCTTCAGTGTTATATTATGGTTTACATAACAGAATGATGATGAAATGTATACATATATTGTAACGCTCTACAAATAATACTAGTTTTGGCGAGAATAGAGATCCTTCGAGAGGTCCTTATAACAAAAAAGAGTCGGTTTTAACATTGATACAGGCTCCGATAGATCCTGCCTTGTTATTGAATCGGAACGGGCTTAGTGAGTAGAGGGACATTAGAATATTGTGTTAATATTCGACTCCTTCTTCCCGAGAAAATAGATCAGAAAATTATTTAGGTAAGCTCGCTAGATTAGGGAGGGAGGGCATTATCTATCTTTAACTTTGCAGGCTTACTGAAGAAGTAACATCCTTTCAAATAGACATATGGAGCAGTCTATGATGTTCCCCTTCTTGTGCAGTGGATAATTGTCTTTCTTCTACTGATCGGTCATTCTCTCTTCAACCCAGATGGTGAAGGTGACTTATTAGAGGGCTCTCTGAAACGCCTCACCACCGTGTTTAAGGAGCTCTGTCAGAATTCCATATTCCCCTTGAACTTTTTTATTGCTCAGCCTGTTAATGGCCTCGACTGTGTTTCTTGCATTTTCATTTAAAAGGGTATTGAAGTGGCGAGACATTTTCTTTTCTACATGATCTAATCCTGGCTTGAAGGAGTTTCTACTCTCATTTACTTTTTTGTAGAATGTTCTGGCTTCATTCTGTCTCCTCTGCTCTTTCATTTCCTCTAGCTACTTCCTTTCCCATTCCCTCTTCTTTCTACAATGAAGCTCCTTTTTCTACTTTCTTCTGTTCCTATACTCCTCTGAGGCCCATCTTATGTGATGGTTCTGGAACATGTTTTTATAGGCCTCATTTTTGGCATTTGTGGCAACTGCACATTTCTGCATCAAACCATGGAGATCGAACTGATTGTTCTTCCAGATCTACTATTTTCTTAGCTGCCTCTTTTACTGTTGTAAAGAGGATATCCCACTGCTCATTAGCTGTACCTTCTGTCATGCTTCCATTTACAACCCTTCCATTCACCTTCTGACGATAACATTCACTAACTTTCGGCTCTTTCAGGTTGGATATCGCCATCATCTCCGTCTTTCCTCTTGTTGTTCGGGTATTGGATATTCTGGCTCTGATTTTGGACACTATCAGGTGGTCTGTGCTCATGTTGGTGCCTGGATAGGATCTGTAGCTCATTAAGTTAGAACTGTGCCTCTTGCTGATCAGAATATGATATGATCACAGCATTTCTGACTGGAGAGCACCATGTTCCTTTATGAATTCTTTTTTCGAGAGAATAGTGAATTTCCACCATCCAGATCCTTAGATTCAGTGAAGTTAATAAGCATTCAGCCATTCTCATTTGTGTCATCATGGATACTGTGCATTCCTATAATTGGTATGAAGACCTGCTCTTTGCCAATCTCCACATTGAGATCTCCCATGATCACTTTTATATAGCTCTTGGAGCAGCTATCGAGGGCCGTATCAAACTGATCATAGAATTCTTCCTCCTCATTATCTGGGGACACTTCAGACCGTGGGAGCATTCCAGCTAAGGAGGATATAATTATAGAATTTTCCTTTCAACCGCAAGACGCCGTGGGCTCACTGATTTAAAATCTATAATCTGATTTCTGGCTTTTCCTCTCACCATGAAGCCCTTTCCAGCAGATGTTGATTTTAGTTGCAGCTATAGTAGATGGTATAGAACCAGACTTCTCGATGGACTTCTCGAGAAGTCCATTAACTTTCCATCTCACTTCAACATGTGCAAAGCGACAGAGATGTATACAACTCCACAGATGCAGTTAATAAGTATATGACACCAATGCATTCTTCAAAATGATCATATACTGGGAACAATGATTTGTATTTTTTCTGAAATAGAAACAGCTTGGCATATACGCATTTTCTGCTCAATCAAATCACTGTTAGGGCAGGTCAATGGGTCTTGCAAACAACAGTAGGCTTAATGTGTTTATCAATGCAGTTTCTACCATTATGGAAGAGGTGTATACATACTGTATACCTCCGTGTGTAGAGCACCACACCCAATGTTATTATGTACCATATAATAATTATTTTACTTCCGAA
The DNA here is from genome assembly GCA_948150685.1 of Rhaphigaster nebulosa. Taxonomy (NCBI): domain Eukaryota; kingdom Metazoa; phylum Arthropoda; class Insecta; order Hemiptera; family Pentatomidae; genus Rhaphigaster; species Rhaphigaster nebulosa. Next base: position 124,571,325 of record OX411306.1, on the reverse strand, counting down.
AATAGCATTTTTAAAACATCAGCCAGAATGAACTGATAAAACCATTACTTGAACAATATTTTTTCTTAAGAAAGTAAGATAACTTAGTGGGTACAACAATGGGGCTTATAGCTATATAGATATTTGAGTATTGAATGTTCTTTCAAACCTAGTCATATTCACAAGAGGCACTTTAACTTGGTGCATCAGTGGAAAATGTTTGAATGTCCTGAGATGGCAAGGATAAAGTTGAAAAGACAATTCATTAGTTCAGCATTAAACTCAACAGCTCAAATTACAATTTTTATTGGTGATATAGGCATTGGTTAATTTAAAGAAACCATTCAGTCCAGTCATCCATTTCCATACACAATATATTTAAGCTGAAAGTGTATAAAGCCAGAACAAAACCTGTTCTGTCAAATGGTTGTGAGACTTACAGACTCCAGAAATCCAGATTGAAAGATTTGAAAGAAAAGTATCCTGTATAATAACTGGTCATAAGAGGACAGTTTAAAAATATGGAGAAAAAAAATACCTTAGAAAATATTTGTCAGTATTTACGAAATGAAGGCATGAAGGTTGGCAGTTTCGGGATTTCTATGTAGAACACAGTACAGTAGAACCCCTCAGGCCTGGCCGGTTCACATTTTGGCCAGTTAATCCAAGGTTTATATGTTTCAAAGGTCTGTTATTTTCTTCTTTTTTCTTTCAACATTTACAGAATTTTTAAATGCAAAATCTCACTATATTTTTATGATTAGAACATCTTTAAGAATTGAATGGCATTGCTATTACTTTTTCCATCAGTCAGTCTATCCTTCACATGCCACAAATTTGTGTCGGTTTTGAATTTTTTGATGAATGGTTAAAGCTTTTAATTTCAAAATTGGGCCACCAATGAGTGCACCACTCCGATATTCTGAAGAAACCATAAACATTGAGTGTAATCAACAATGCTAGATGATAGTTTTTTTTGACGCTTTGTCTGATTCAATTTTTAGTCAAAAATCTTCACTCGAACGCATGTCTCTTCGCCACTCGTTGACTGTAGTTTCCCTCACGTTCAATTCTCGACAGATTTTTGCCTCAGATTCGCCACTTTTAATTCTTTTCAGAGCTCCTCTCTGTACTCACAACGTGTTTACATTTCACACTAGATTCACTCATGATTAATCGTAATACACAAAAGTCCAGTGCGAATGTGAAAACTGAACTGACAAAAGAGGGAAAAAATATTGCAGAATACAATATAATAATATCTGACTCCAGTAAACAATGCACCCCTGCCACCTTCCAGGAACCTACCTTTTTTCTGTTGTCTTTTTTTCACAATAGACCAGTTAATCTGAAGGACAGTTAATGCGTGGCTGTTAACAGGGATTCTACTGTAGTTGGAAAATAATAATCCAAGATAGATAAGAGGTGGTTTAGATAGCAAAAGATATAAAGATTTTATTGTAAAAATAAGAATAATAATAACAAAAATAAAATCTTGGCTTCTAGCATTCTTTTCAGAGCTAATGTAATTAGATCTGGCTTTATTTTAATGGATTTTTAGTCATTAATAATTCTAAAATACTTTTAGTTGCTAATTACTTCTTTTTTCTAGTGATGCTAATGAAAGGTATAAAGGACATAACAGATGGTGACAGGACACTGAAGGAATCGTTTGGAGAATACGTAAGGCTTACATTGAAAAGAGCTTTACCGGAAGACAGTGGAACCTACTTTATAGTTGCAAGAAACCCTTATGGAACTGATAGGGCTTTCTCTACTGTAAAGGTATTTATTTTGATTATTTCATCCAATCACATGCTTCTTTGAATAGAGTAATGCTATTAGTTTATAATTGTAGTAGGATGATAAATTTTATTTACATTATTACTCTTTACATTTATTTTATAGACAATGGCTAAGTATAAAATTGAATTCCATATCCATTTTTAGAAATAATTTTAAGCATTTGTTTTAATTCTTTTTACTTTATTTTGTCAAACAATTTTTTGGATGTTATGAACAGTGGCAAAACTGAAGTGTTTGGGAGGTTAAATTATGCCCATATCATTTATGTTTATTTTATATTGAACTTTTATGGTCTTAAATAAAGTATTTATACATTAATGTTTATAAATTTTAATGAAAAAACATAACAGGAAAACTGATCAACAGGATTTATGGTACCACTTAAGAGGTGGTAACATCAACAGCCTGTGTTAGACAGTTAAAAAAATTCTCCTTACACAATGAATTAACTAGATACAAGTCTACATTAGAAAATATATTCCCATTCTTGGATTCTTATGCTTAAGGCATGTCATTAAGGCTTCCCATTATTTATTTTATTGTTTGTATTGTTTTTGATAATAAAAATTTATATAGGTTACCTTCCAAGTAGGACAACCGCCAGTTAATTCAACTGCTGATTCATCTGAAAACACTCCTCATAGTACACCTAATTAAAAAAGGATTTTTATAATTTTAGGTACAGGTTTGTAGAAAACACATTCATCACAGAGCATGATTGTTACACTATCCTTGTTCGAACCTTCAGATGAAGCATGCAAGATTTCCAATTTCTGTTTACTTCCTTGCAGGCACAAAATTGATTATTACTAATAGATAAAATTTTGTACCAGGTAATGGAAAGTTTAAGCTTGGTAACTGTTGATGTATTTTGTGGAAAAAAAAATCTGTTGTAGTCTGTATTTTTCCTCTCATGCATTTTTAAAAAATCTGTAACATAAAAATCAAACCTATAATAATACCAAATAACTAACAATATAATTAAGTGAATTTCAACCATTGCTGAGATTATCAAACTCAATAAATTGAATATATCACAAATGACAACGTTAAATTACAGATTAAGCAATATTAAATATTTAAATGCTAATAATTTAGAAGCACCAAAAAAAAAAAGAAAATCCTTCTTTTTTTATCTAAGGAATTAGATCAACCAGTTAACACCGCTTCTAATGTTGAGAGTCATACTGGTCAGAAAGAAAAAATTCTTAAGAAAAATTCAATTAACAGTTGAATGAGGTAGCTAAAATGCAATATTTGGTAGAATAAAAAGCAATGCATAAATAGCCATATATTTTTTTTTGGTTGATGCTAGAGACCATTAAGATATTTACTCGTGTGATGTGGTCTGCTTACTGATATTTATTGCTTGGGGAATCACAGAGAGCCCAAACTCGTGTTCTTACAAACAATGGTTTCCATTGTGCAGCAGCAAGTTACCCATAGCTCCATGATTGGTCTCTTGGTAATGTCGTTCCCATCGCCTCACTCGTGTTCAAGGTCAGTGAAAAATTATTCTAGATCCATGGATGTATGGCGGTTCATTGTAATGGTGAGGTGCTCTCACCTGCTGGAAGTACAATTCCCAATCGTCTTCTGAGTGTCTGCAAGGGATATATTTCAAGTTTTTTAATTTTTTAAAACATTATACATGGTTTTCTCTATTTAGCTTTTATGCTAGCAATGGTCATTCTTGTTGAACTACTTTAAACAGTCTTCTTAGTTTTCTTTGCATTGCAGATATCTGTCAGGACAAATTTCTTTCCTTAAATTTTAGTCTTAATTCAGCTTTTATTTAAACTATCTGTCCTTGAAAAATGAAGACGGATTTTATTTTTTAGCTGTAAATGAGTAGTACATCCTGCATCAATTGATCTAATATCCAGCTGGTCATTAATTTTTTGAAATATGATTCTTAGAAAGAAACAGAAAAAAAATTAAACACTCTGCAGTTGTTTGTTTTCCTGAGAAAAAAACAATTAAAAAGTCATGCTGTATTTGAAAAACACTAGGAATACAAATTTGAAATAGATACTTAAAAAACTATTTCTGTTGTTTCCCGTTTGTTGCATTTTCCTTCTTGAAATTTGTAATATTTGTATATTTTGAATTTTATATTTGTTATATCTTGAAATTTGCTATATATCAGTACCTAGAATGTAATTATACTAGTAGTTATACTTTAGTCATCTTTCATCCAAGTCTTACAGTTATTTGTGAATTTCCAGAAATTTATGTTTTTCTTTTTATGAAATTTTAAAATTTTATTTAACAATTAAAATCTATTTTGGAAGATGTGTTATTTATTTTATTAGGGTGGATGTGAATTATATAATTTTATTAGTTTTTTCATATCAGAACCAACATTTCGTGGCTATCACCATCTCATCAGAGTAAAATTCAAACTAAAACTAAAAATTCAATAATATATATATATATATATATATATATATATATATATATATATATATATATATATATATATATATATATATATATAAAATTGCACTCAACTATAAAATACATCACATAGTAAAGGACCGTTTAGATGGGCCATATTTTCCGGCAATGTGTGGTTGCAATTGTTTGGCCTGCAATGTTGCTGCCATATTTTGCACAAATATCTACTTATTGCCCGGCCATAGCTGCAAGTTGCCAAGTATTGCTGAGGGGTTGCCGGTGCTGTCAGGAGGGTTTGGAGAATATTTCATATTGCCGGACCATACCCACTGTCTTTGTAAATCCTAACCTCTCACTCACTTTTTGCACCTCCCCTTGCTTCTAGAGGTGATTATTTATTATTAAAGATTATTTTTCTATTGATTTTTATTATTATTTTATATAAATGATTATTTCAAAAATTATTTTAATATTATTATACTACAAAAATTATTTATGATCTCTTTTTTTTGCTTCAAATCCAGGTTTTATGTCTACTGAATTTCCATATTACCTATTTTAATAAATATTAATTTTAATAGATATTAACAAAGCTCTTTAATACATTATAACTCTTTTAAAACATATCTAAAATACCATTTAATTGTTTATAATAATTGATATTGAATTTAAAAAAACATTGTTTATGCATAATTTAATGCCTTCTATGAATACATTTTTATCTTTTATAGTAGTATTTTCCATCCATTTTTTATCTATTAATTTGATTACTTTATCCAATGGTACATTTGTAAAAATATATTTAACATTCAAGCTTATGATTTCTATTTCTTTATTCTGTAGGTTTATATTATTTTATATTGTTTTTAATTCATTTACATGTTTTATTGCAATCAAATTTATTTAAAGATGGGTTAAGAAATTTCGATAAAGGTTCAGTTGGACCGTTGATATTATTTATTATTGATCGTAAATCATGATTCGTTTTATGTAGTTTTACAAGTCCATGAATCCTCGGTATAGTTATGTCTGTTACATGTAATTTTTTTTTTTTAGTATTTTTATCAATGCACCTTTTTAAAAATATTTTGTCAATGTATACATTAATTTTTTTTAGATGATTCCTTGAATGGTTCATTTTGTAATCTTTTATAAGTATTGTTATCATTTAATGATGTTTCCATTTTATCCAAATATTCTATTTTATTCATTATTATTAATTTTTTTTGTTTTATCTGATTTAATAATTATTATATCTTTATTATTTTTTCTAAATTCTCTGTATTCTTTTAAATAACTATTAATTTGTAAATTTACTTTAGTTAACTTTATGCTATTATTTTTGTTATCATTCACATAATTGCTAATTATTCTACATATATTATTTCGTGTGGAATTTTTGTTATTATATAACTTATAATTGTTCTTAGATTGTTCATCAAAATTATATCTATACTATATTTTATTTATTGATCTTTTAGGGTATAAATTTTCTTCTAATATATTATATATTTCTCTCTTTCTAAAAATATAATCTTAAGTACAAGAATAGATCAACATGTGAAGAACTTTAAGAATGTCAAGAACATCAATGTAACTGCCCTAGTCCAACAAAGCACACTAAATCAGCATAATTTTGATTCCCAAAACACAAAAATTTTAGATAGGGAAAAAAGTACAAAAAATAGAATATTTGATGCAGTATATATAACCAAAAACATAAAATATACTGTTATTTTCAAGACCGATCCGAAAAATATTAATAGTCACTATGCAGATATTATTAATAAATCAAATATTTGTCTAAAAATATAATTTTTATAATTTATTTAAAAATTTAACTATTAAGAATTGGTTGCAAAATTTAAATATTGGTGAAAACAAAAAGTAAAGAGTGGGGGAATAAGATAGATAAAGAAATAGGATTAGAATGTCTAGAATATATGCAATGGTGAAAATTTAAAGCAATCTGTAATTTGTTCCGTATGAAGATTTAAATTTTAACTTTAAAGATTAGATTTAAATTAAAGACTAAATTTAAATTTTAAAGTAAAGTACCACTTCTGGCAGGCTAATTTTAACCAAAATCTATTATGTTAATTGTATTGATACAAAAATCTTATATACCAAATTTGAGATGTTTTGCTTCATACTTTAATATAATGTTTTATGAAAGTTTATAATGAACTTTATCTAAAGTACCACTTCTGGCAAACCAATTATTACCGATAACTAGTATTTTATTTATGTTGATGTAAAATTCTTATATACTTCATTTGAGATGTTCTGCATTATATTTTAATGGATGAAAGTCTAATAAAAGTAAAGAACCACTGTCAGTTTTCCAATTTTAACCAAAATAAAGTATCCATATTAGTAAAATAAGTTTGCATATTAGTAAAAATAAGTATTATTTTTATTAATATGTAAGTCTTATATATCGAATTTGAAAAGTTTTACATTATATTTTAATATAATTATTGACGAAAATCTTTTATGACCTTCAATTATACTACCACTTCTAGTGATCATGTAGTAACTAAATTGGGAGGTTCACAACTAAATGTTACAGCAATCCAAAATAAATTTGTTTAACTTTCTACGGCAAACTGTTTTTGAGTTTTGAGAGATAAGAACGAATGTACGTACAGACGTCATGAAAAAACTAGTCAAAATGGATTCAGAGATGGTAAAAATGGATATTTTCATTGAAATCTGAAAAGCGAAAATTTTCTCGATTACAATACTTCCTTTAGTTTGTAAAAGGAAGGAACATAATTGCATTTATGCATAACATAATTTAGTTTGTTAAAAAGGAACATAATTGCAAATAAATGTGTTGTACAGAGCCTGGAATGATAAAGTACAATTGCCAGGTTAGAAGTTTACATTACTATGTGATGTATTTTATAGTTGAGTGCAATATTTTTATTTTTATATATATATATATATATATATATATATATATATATATATATATATATATATATATATATATATATATTATTGAATTTTTAGTTGTTGGATCCTGATGATGTAATAGCCACGAAATGTTGGTCCTGATGTGAGAAAATTAATAAAATTATAAGGAAGATACATAGTTCACATTTACCCTTTAAAATTTTAGTTTTGAGATATTTTTGATTTTATTGAAATAATACTATAACTCCTGTCTAAAAGATATCATTGCGAAATAATATCTGTACATCTTTTTTTATTTTCCAGATAAGGGAGCGGACACGTTCTTTAACTCCGACCAGAGGGGAGAGGTCATCTTCAGTGTACAGAGAGACATTGTATAATAGATCTAGTAACCTCTCTCTGTCATATCTTTAGCTGCAATGTTATACCGTTTGCTATTGTTTAGAACGTTGTGTATAAAAAAAAAGAAAAAAAATGCTTGCTACAAGGGGGTAGCCTTATATTTTTCTAAATAGCAAAAATATTTATTAAAAAAAAAAATCGAAAAGTTGAATGAAAAAAATGTTTATAAATAAAAAAGTGTATGCATTTGTGAAGAATGGACTTTTAAAGTATTGAATTTAGATTCATAGATAAGAAGGAATGAAAGATATCCCTATTTTATTTTTAAAACATATATATTTTCATGGGTTCATCAATTTTTCTTGGTATGATTGATTGGTTTGATAGTTTTGTATTTTATTTTAAACATTATTAATTTTGTTTAAGAATGACTGTTAAATTTGTGTATAACTGGAACATATAGGATTTAGAACGAACAGATATGTATATATTGTAGATTGCAAATAAGAAAATATAATAGATTTTCAGAAATTATCTTTATTTATTGAATTATTGTTAATAACAGGGTTCTTTGTGATAAAAGCTGTGTAATTTTATAAAAAATAAATAATTTGTTATTATTGAAATATTTATTTACATTTGTCATATAAATAAATATTACTGAACGATTCTCAGTATCATAATATATTTATTTTAAAAAGTTCCACAGATATAAGTATTGCAACTCATTTGTTCAATAAACGTGCGATGTATATTATTAATAAGACTTTATAAATAAATAATAGAAAGATAACAATTGATTCTTTTTTAAATAGTCAATCCTTTTACAAGAAATACTTTGAAACCTATATTTTCTAACTATTCATTCTGATAATAAAGAATACATTAAAAATTGTTTTCAAATAAAAGTTTTCAGGTAAACTTATTTAGAAATTCATTCAATGATGTATCTGTATTGCACTAAATATTACATGCATTTTCTTCAGAATTTTCATTATACAAAATCAGCATTTTTACAATTAGATAGAATAGATTAAAAAATAATTATATATAAGGGGGAGGAGGAGAGGGGAGTGTAAACTGTTGAATACAAGTAGGCATGGTTATAAATGAACTTATTCCTCTGCAACTTATTCATCTTTTTTCGAGGCTCCCATTCTCAAAAAACTTAAAGCTCAAAATACTGACCATTATCATGATGAGTTTCGAGTACCTTGATTTTCAACTTTTTTTTTTTTGATACTTTCTTTGTACAACTAAAAATCTTTTTCTGTTGAATGTAATAGTAACTGATTTATATACTAAATAAATAATAAGCATTACCTTTTAATATTAATCCTTGAAGAAAAAGAAACTGTTACTTTGGAATCCTTTATTAGTAAGAGATGAAAATACCAAAACAAATTAGCAGTAGAATTTGGATCCAATGGAGTACAGAAATAAATGAAATTGAAGATACTAGTTTAATTATAGGGATGCGTCCAAAATGATTCTAGCAAGTTAAGGTGACCAGTTTAAATTTTTTTAAAATCAACTTTATGCACTTTCATTAAATTCTTACAAAATTAGTGAAAGTATTAAATTAGAAATTTCTAGATAAAATTCATTATTCTTGATCTAAAGTTCTAAAACTTTTTGGCTGAAATTCAATAGGAATCTATAATAAATAAATAAATAAATAAATAATAAAAATAGTATCTATAATAAATAAATAAATAAATAAATAATAAAAATAGTAATCTATTTTTTATGAAATGGACCTGTTGAAAGTCATAAATTTAAAGGTGTCTTCTATTTCATGTAATATATAATATAATACAATGTAAGTATGTAAGTTCACATCTTTAAGGAGCAGTAGAAAGTATAGCCTTGTGAATTCTTTCTTTTAGGCTTCTGGATACCATCTATAAACAGACCAATGAAGAAAAATGATATTCCCAATGAAGTTTTTATTTTTTTCAATTTAAATAATTTATATATATATATATATATATATATATATATATATATATATATATATATATATATATATATAATTATATAATGTACTTTTTATATATCAAAAAAAGTAAATTAGTCAGGTATCAAACTCATTCCCCATAAAAAATTAATACCTACATGTCTGTTTACCTGCCTTTTGTAACAGACCCAAGCATCATCCATGATTTACCAGAAACTTTATTAATCAATCATTTGAAATATATAGAGGTTTAACATCCCCATATGCTCGAACTTGAGCTGGAAGTATTGAATTGAGAACTTTTGATTAGCTGTTGTTTTGGAAATTTAGAATATAGTGTTTAAGAATGTAATGGTTAAATATGTCTTTAAACGTTGTTTCAACTTTTAGTGAAATAATAGTAGTTTCTTCAGTAGCTCAAAGAAAAAAAAAAATTGAAAATACAAGGTTTAAATAATGATAATTTTTAATATCATTACCATTATTATTTGTTTAATTTATTTTGAATATTTTAAGACTCATTCTCCTTTTGTATGATCTTAACTAAGTATTGCTTAGAATATCTAATGAGAAAAAAAACAACATACTAATGAAAAAATAATTAATCAAAAATAATATCAGTTTGAAATTAGTTATTTTTATTTCTTAATAATTATACAGTTATTATTAAACAAAGAATATTTTGCTTTGTTTAAGTTATTCCTTTAATATATTATTGTATAAAAATTAGCTAGATGATGGTGTGGCTACACTGGCCAATCTAACTGTGTTATATTCTCTCAGTTTTTATTATTGCTTAGTGTGTTGCAGGTGAAGTAATTTTTATCATCATTAATATTGTTAGTTCGATTTGGAATATTTATGATTCTATTTTTTAATTTAACATATTTTAATACTTGTTAGCTATTATTAAATACTATTTCTTCTCTCTAGGAGTTTAATGTTTGGTATTGGCGGATATATTAAAGTTTTTAACAAATTCTTGCAATTTAGATTGTTTATCAAAATTAGGATGTTTTCGTTTTATTTATTATGACTGTTTTTGTTTTTGCGAATGAGTAAGTAATTACAACTTAGAATTAAATGTTGATTGGGACACACTCCAAGATTGTATGTTATCCCATCAAGTAAAGTTACTACACACTTCAGAATGGTTCCAATCTCATGGAATTTTTCTATAACAACATTTTAGAATATTAGATCATTGTGACTCAGCATAAGAATAAATAGAAGACCTTGTTCTCAGAGGCTGTTATGAGCTGATGCAAAATGCTAATAATAGTCGTCTTCGACTGGACATGTATATATAGGTTGGTTGAGTCAAAACATTTCTATCTTCTATATGCGAAGCTTTATGCTGTTTTGGAACCTCTGTAAATCAAATTACCGTTCGGACTAACTGGGAAAATGTGTATGTGTATTAAAGATTAATATTTATGACGATTGTTTAGCGAAAATTTTCACTTGAAAGCAATAAAACAGCGATTTTTTTTAACCTTACTCCTTCCTTCCCTCCAAAAAACATAAAACATAAATTTATTTTATTGGTTCATACCACTTCGTTTGTAGAATTTGAATATACATTACTCTAAAAAATCACACTCAATATTTGAGTCGATACTGTTTCGATATATGGGAGATTATTCCGAAACTGAATATTGGAATTTCATTAAAATTTTACTAATTTGGCATGCTCACTAACACTTAATTACAAAATTTTATTCATAGAACTTTTTCGTTTTTTGTCTTGTCTCAAATATCGAGATTTTATTCGAACATATAATTTTTTTACTTCAAATAAAAAATAATCGATATATTTTTTTCTTTGCTACTATTATTTTTGCGTGATATTTGGGATTTCCTCCTTAAATAGTAGATTTTGGGTCATTTGGTCTTTCTAAAAGTGATTTACCAGTTATTTAAAAAAAAAAATGCTTTTAAAATAATTAAATCCTTCCCCTCCCAAGCATGGGGTCTCCTATTACGTGGGGGCTGCGATTGTGGTTGTTATGACCCTGCGTTTTATTAGACAGTCCCATTTTTGTGTCAGGTATCTCATTCTTTGCCAACTGTTAAAATAATAATGGTGAAGGAATGAGACACAAAGAAATTAGGATTTTGGCTTCAACAAGTGATAACCCAGTTGCAGCCTATGACAAATATTTAGTTCTAAAATAAATGCGACCTAAAAATGTTGATATGAACCACAACGTTGGACACAAATGTCCATTTTCTGAAGAATCACCCATATATAGATAGAAATAAGCATTTTTAACCTTACATTTTTTAGATTTTTTTGAGTAAGTACTCAGAATTAAAAAAAAATTAAATTGGTATAACATTAAATGAGTCTAATGGTATAATGTAAGTATAACAGTGGTATAATGGAAATAACATTGGCTATATTATTTAAAAAAATAAATTCTAAACCTAATACTCATATTAATACTGCGTTGAAATACCGCGTTCAAATACTTTTATCCTTACTGTAGCTTTGCTATATTTGTTAAATACATATAAATGTAAATATTTTTACTCACTCATCGATTTGAAAAATTACAATTTTATATTATACGATATAACTATTATTATTATTATTAATTTGCACAACAGAACTTTTTCAAAACTTACCACCCAGATCCCATTCTGAACACGTTCAGTCGGAACAATACTTTTACGAATTAAAATCAAAATACCAACAAAGTTCGCAGATTTACGCAGCTGTGTACTATTTCCTTGCGTAAATAGAAGCCTAATAGGTTAAAAAAAATAGAACACTGCGCTCGGCCGTGCTCAGAAGATGCACACTTTAAAAAAAATATGTTTAAACAAATACAACAGTATCATTGCATAGATTAATTAGTAGAAATGAAGTGACTCAGAATTTTCACATCAAATTCCACACTCCAAAGTATGATTTTTGATTGCTACGAATTTGAGCTAAGCAAAAATAACCGTAAAAATCTCATTTCTCCCTGTAATCCTGCAAATGGCCATGTGAACTATTCTAAAATGATGTGATATACTTGAATCGGCATTTTGAGAGGTTTATTTTTCCACGTTTTGACCACTGTGCGCTGTTGATCAACCCCAACCGGGATCTTTCTCTAAGTCGGGAAAAAAGGGCTCCTAGGGCTTCTCCTGGACGACTATCGAGTAGTCTCTTTCTCAACCTCCTTTCCTCCATTCTCTCTATATGCCCTGACCATTTGAGGCAGTACTGCTGTAACAATGACCACGATGTTTTCATTATTATAGAGCTCCTATAGCTCGACGTTTTTCCTTATTTGCCATTGAACAATTATTTTCTTTGGAGCTTACATTTTTCTCAGGACCTTCCTTGCCCAGATTGTCAGCAGCAATCTTTCGCTTTCCTGTGTCAAAGCCCATGTTTCACAGCCATAGGCAACCGCTGGTCTTATAATAGTTTTATAAACTATTACCTTCCGAAACCAGTAAATCATCGATTCATATCGAATTATCGTATTGCAATTAAAAATAAATATTGGTCTAGTCAAACCGCAGAAAGGTTATTAATTAAGCTGTTTCGAGTTCATCAATACAATTATATAAATTATATATAGTTAATGGTGATCTTCTAATTCTACAAAGATTTTGGACTTAATTCCACAGCACTGCATCAAATCTCATCTGCAACGACCTATTTGCGACCGAGGTTTTCAATGGGTGTTATACAATAACAGGATATCATTGGAAAATTATAAGCTATCCCTCCTTTTCATAGATAAGCTTGGATATCCACACTCCATATCACTATTAAATTAATAGTTATAAACAATAAAAAACCTGTTCATAAAAAATAAGTTTCTTATGTATTCGATCCAGTGCCTAACTCATTCTTCCATATCAATGAAATAACCAATCTGTAGAATCGGTATAGATATTGGAAATATTGATTTAAGTATTGAAAGATATAAAACGATAAAAATCGATACCACAATAATTAATGATTTTTGAACACGTTGTTGTTGATGCATGTGCTCTCAAGCGGGTTGTTCTATATTTTTATCGTTAATGGTTGTAATATTTGATTTAAAATTAGTAATTGGGATTCAACAATTTTAGTTATAATGGGTAAGGGTGTAGATTCAATCCCTTATCTACGACAAAGTATTGAAAATAACTAAGAAATATTTATGCATTTTTACAGATGCATAGATAATTCACAAGTGTTGTCCTACACAGTAGTTAATCACACGGATGGACCATAACGCTACGCTACTCCGGACGAAACGGGGTCACCAGTGGATAAGATTACGAAATTCCGCCTGGTGTAACACCTGTGAAAAATCGATTGCGTTCAGACGGGAAGAGTGAAATCTGCAGAAAATGTCCCTAGACAACGGGCAGAGAAAGGAGTTGAAGCATTCGATTTGATTAATGATATCAGTAGTTCTGAATATTTAGATTTATATAGTTTTACTTATGTGGGTCGATTTATCTTGAGTATATATCTTCCATGATATACGTATCCGCCTTCTCTCTAGATTTAGATGTAATATTTTCGCGACTATATACGTTTTTGCAAAAACCTCGTATGAGTGAATTACCAATCGTGCTAATTTTAAGATCTTATTTGTTTTAGGTATATACTATCTAGATGCCAATAAAAATCTTTAAAATTGCGTTTATCTTTGAATATGGGTTTTGACACTAAGCCGACGATATGCAGCTAACAGGTTTGTGGCTTAAAAGGAAAGGATTCCAAATGAGTCTCTTAGATTTTTATGAAACTTTTATAGGTAAATGTAGGTCTAAAAATATTGGACATTGTAGAATATTAGGGCCAATGCACCCCAAAAGCCTCGAAAAAAAAAAAAAATAAAAAACGGAAAGTTTGCATTTGCACGTTTTAAAAATACTTTTTTTTTCAACAAAATCGATTAATTTTATATTTTCTGATCAAATTTGAAGAGTCTAATCATTAATATTCCTGGATATTAACATATGAGATAAAGATGATTAATAAAATTATTTGTTATTGAGTTAATATTTCTTATTATTTTTTTAAAATTCGAATTCAGAGACAGACGTTTCCGACTATAATACCTTTTTTTTCGTACATTAATAAAATACAAAAAGTATTTTTAATTAAATAAATATTTTGTGTTTGGAATTTAAAATTCTTGACCGAGTAATGTGCGTATATGTTTAAATTTTTTTACTCAGAAGTATAAAATTACTCAGATATTTCAATCATTGATAGAATCCCAAAGTAGATCAGTGTAAATTCATCTCAATTTGATGTTAAACTAAACAATGACGAATATCCGAAAATGAATGTTGAAGGATACGGACTAAAAACTATATTGAGGTTTGTTTTAAGTAAATATTAACTTGCTTTGGTACAATTTATTGTCATAGAGAAAATAAACAATCTTTTGTTTTATTTATTTTTTGTTTTTATAAATAAATCCTTATAGTATAAATAGGTTCAAGGATAAAGTTTAAGAATTGTATCAGAAAACACTCCTTTCTTAATTTATTTATTTATTTTACAAATGCATCTACCCATAGAGGATCATTAGCATACCACAAATATTGCTTTCTTAATTATAATGAATAAACAAAACGTTCACCTGATCAATCTTTTAGTACATTTCAACGTCACTAATTGGAAATATAAAAAAAAAGTAAAATGGCATCTCCCACTCCAAAGTGCCCTAACTCGTTTGACAACTTTATAGGTGTTTCCACAGTTTTGGAAATAATTTTTTTCTTACTTCAAGGAAACAATTTTAATTTATTCAAATTGTAATAATTTTACTAAATATTTTAATTGTGGATAAGGAGAAAATACCACTTTGTTTATTGTGAAATTTTTCGTTTTAATTTGAAATCTTTGTTACTACAAATTAATTGATTGATGTGCCTCCATGATACAGTGAATAGGAACAAACGAAAACTTGATTGTTATAGTTTCCCATTTTTTCTTACTAATATAAAATTTGTAGCCTAAATGAAATGTCATAATCAGATCAGAGTTTCTTGCTCTTATTTTATTTGGGTCAATGATTTTTATTAGTCATTAACTAAAACTAATGATAATTGGGACTCCTAACTCACGTACAGAATGAACTATCACGCCCCGTAGCACAGGCCAATGATATCACTCCTTTATAGGCACGGGCAAGAAAACAGTTGATCAAAACAGGTAGGGTTGTCCTCACGTGTTTGATTGTTTTTGTTAATCGTGTTGTTCTCGTTTGAGAAAGTTCCGAAAGAAAAAATATGACAGAACGAGGAAATGAAAGAAGTAAGTGATTTCATAATATTTTTTTGTTCGTTTCATTACTGCATTTCTCGAGTTTTGAATCACTTCGATACCAATTGTTTTAAATTAATGCTTTCGTAGCATTTTGGAATAACAATTGAAGAACCAAATGGAAATATATGTCATGTAACATTTTAGGAAAAATAGGAATTTTCGCTTGGAAGAACATTAAAAATAGATTCATACTCCTTTCTATATAGCACCTCGTTTAATGTTTCTAAATCTTAAATTGTCATAGTTTTCAGAACATGAAAATTAGTGATCCAGTGTAAAATAGGAATAAAAACGCTGCAAATTATTAAACTATGGTATTCTAGTTCTACATTGTTATACCTATTTAAAAAAATAAAAAAAGTTACCTACATGTTTGAATATTTTTTTATACGCTGTGGTAAAATGATTCCAAAAACCATTCATATTTTCCCTCTTACTTCATAATTGGCCGATATATGGGCGTATGAAATCTTTAATCAACTGCCATTTTTAAACGAAATGGTGTATGGTAATGTCGAGTTCCGCGGATCATTGTGGTTTGAACTGTCACTTTGGTGCCAAATATCACAAAAAAGGGGGCCCAGTAATTTAGAAAGAACGTCTCGGGCAATGGGAAGGCTTTATTTTATTTTTTAAATATTTCATTCGATTTTTGGATTCCACGTATCTTGAAACGAAAAACCTCAAATTTTGTGAGGGGATAACAATTTTGTAACTTTCTTGGTCATTATCGAAAATAATAAACTAAAATCATTAAGTTCAATTTTTATCAGATTCAAATGTTTGTAACATAACATATTCTTCGACTTAGCTCTTCAATTATATACCGCAATTTTATTTACTTAATTTTAACTCTCTTGTCCTTTTGGCAGTTGTGTAAATCTAGGAAAATAACAGGTAGCAAAATTTAAAAACAAAAAAACAAACAAACATGTTTCTTTACCTATTATTTTTTTTCTTTGTTCCCGGATATAATTTTCTTTAAATAGAAAAAAATAGATTAATTAATAGATTTTTCTTGTTTAAAGTTCAGTATCTATAAGATTTTTTTTAAGACCACAGAGCTAGAAATATTTTTCAAAGGATGAATTTCACGTCCTTTAATTTTTAAGAAACTAACAAACTGACAGACTTGAGAAATAATTGAGAATGAGACAGAGAAAGAATATGAGTAATAATAAACTAAAAAGAAATGTGTTAACTTCAAAACTGCTACTGCGTTACTGATCAACGTGAAATAAACAATGGAAGTTTAGTTGTAGTCCGTGGAACAGTGTGACTTGACCAAGTCATAAATAATTTTGAGATTTTTGTTGGCAACAAGAAAAAAATAACGTTTGCTGAGCCTATAAACTCACTCAAGGCGAATTATCTTTTTTAGTGCAAGGTAAAGCGTGTTGAAATTTGTGGTTTTAAAACCATTGCCAGTAGAGACCACCGCATCTGCCCAAAACGTTTGAAACGATCTCTTTGTTAGAATCTGCATTTTCCTATTTTCATTACTCTGACTTCATTAATGCTTTGAGACTTGGTTCTCTGGTTATGAACAAACGCCCATAAATAAGTAAATTATATTTCAATCTAAAAAACTTCTGCGATATTCTGTATCTACACTATTGAGCCAACTATTGAGATGAACAATTCAACGGTTTAATTTCCCTTTATTCAAACTTATGGGCATTTAATGCACCAATCTGCTCCGGTAAAATGATCTGCCTTTTGGGCCTAATGTGCTCGTTCAACTACGCTGGGAGCTAGACGGAGCACTTTTTTTTTCCATCCAAAGAAAATTTAAACTGTGAACAAAAAAAAAAAGTGTAATTTTTCTTGTATTTCTCATTACATTCTTAAAGTATCTATTTTGTATTTAGTGTTCCCTCCAACGCTAAACAGATTTATATTGGGTTCATGCTTTTTAGTTCATAATATGGGATATCTAGAAAAAATATCTGATGTGGGCAACACATGACTTCCTTGTACGCCTATAAAATTATAAATCCGTGGCTCAAAAAGTGATACTGAATTTGGTTACTAGTTTCCGAAGATTGCAGTAAAAACGACACTCCGCGTCCCGTCATCCATCTATTGACACACACACAAACACACATTCTTGTCATTCCATTATTATATGTCGTTTTCCTTCAGTAGGCAACTAGTTTCCAAGATATTTCTTCATGGTCCATGACAACAATAAAACTGTCAATATCACTGGATAAAGTATTAGAAATGGATAGTTTCGACATTTTAAGCGGAAAAACCCACTTAACTAATATCTTATTCTCATGATGAAGACTTGTTGATCTCACAAATAGGGAGAAATTTTAGACTCAATTTTAACTCTTGAAAAAGTAATAAAACGCTGCAAATTATTACACAATGGTTTATTATTTCTATTCGATATTTGGATTCTGGGTATCTTGAAACGTAAAACATCCTCAAATTTTGAGGGGAGGAGGGGGGGTTACAAAAATTTTCTATTGAACATCTAATATGACCTTCAAGTAAAGTACCACTTCCGGTTTTCCAATTTAGACCAAAATCTAGTATGTTATTTAAATCAATATATAAGTTGTAAATACCAAATTTGAGAAGTTTTGCAAAGTATTTTAATATAATTTTTGATGGAAATCATTTATGACCTTCAAGTAAAGTGCCACTTCCGGTGATTAAGCAGTGACCAAAAAGGGAAGTTCACAACTAGATTTTACAACAATCCTAAATACAAAATTTCAACTTTCTACGGCTAACCGTTTTTGAGTTATGCGAAATACGAACGTACGTACGAACGAACGTACGAACGAACGTACGTACGAACGTACGTACAGACGCCACGACGAAACTAGTCAAAATGGATTCAGGGATGGTCAAAATATTTATCAGGATATTTCCGTTGAAATCTGAAAACCGAAAATTTTCGCGATTACAATACTTCCTTTACTTCGTACAAGGAAGTAAAAAGAAAAAAAAAAGGCCTCCATATGTTTTCAAATAATTAATTTATTCTTAACGAATCGGGGTTTCAACTCAAGAATTTAAACAGATGTTCTCCTTGCCTTCATCCCTACATTGTTTTCCTGTGTGTAATAATAAAATTTCTATTTATTATGGAACATCCACTATATTCTTGGCTTGAGTAACTAGGTAATTTTCTTATTTGGATATTGTCTTCTTTTAATAAGCTAATTATCTTAATGAGTTAAAATCTTGTGTTTTATTAAAAAGTTATGCGATCAAAAGAATTACAAACAAATGAAAATACGGACAGTTATAGAGTTATATATAAATGGAGTAGAAGATAAATTAAATCAAGAATATAATGAAAACTCCTTCATAAACAGAAATTTTATCAAATAGGGAAACGAGAAAACAATGTAAAGGTGAAGATAAAAGGTAGATCAGTACAAAAAATTCTGAGCATGGGAATGACATCCCGAAAAATTGAGAACAAATTAATTTGATCCATCCTTACAATGGATGGGTTTTGCACTTTTTTTTTTGTAGACTCTTTTGTATATGGCTGATTTTTCAAAACATCGTGTACCGGTTCCAGACTTTGTAATTTATTGGTTTATACAAAATATCCCGTTATTCATAAATTTAATAATCATCTCAGACTTATATTATACTTTCATGGGTCATTTTGGTTGGTAGGTAACAATAGAAAATCAAAGATTAGATGGTAAAATTAATTTTAATTTCTTGAATTATACAAATTGAAAACTTAATTTTATTTATCTCCAAAAGAACAGTCAGTGAATATGATGGAGAAAATATTCATATAATTTCATCTATGTTATTTTAGTGCTAAATTCTGCATTTATTTAATATAAATTATTGTTGATTCAGTTACCGCAAGTTCCGGTTATGCCCACCTTCCTTTCTTTTCTATAAACTATAACTTGCTTTACTGCATTCTCATGAGCACATTGAATTGATTTTCGGAAATAGTTTAAAAAAGATGTTTAATTCATTAAAAATAGTTATTGATATTGATTGAGTCGATGAAAATAATATTATAACTCGTCTTTTCAATTTTTTTTTTTTTTTTTTGTAAAAACCATGCTATTTCTTTTGGAACGCTCCAACATATAATTTATTAAATTAATTTTTTTTATTTCAAAGCCTCACGAAATGTGGGGTTGATATTCAGAGGATAATGTGGGTTGGATGGAACTCTTTTGTAGCATGAGACGCATTTTAAGAGAACTAAGGAAAGGAAAATTTGGGAGTTGTGAGTATTGGGAAGCTAATGTTTCTAGTGATGGTACTCACTAGTTATCTTGTTTCAGTACCGTTAGTGTCCTCATAGTCTGTGGACCAGACCCCTCTACCGTTCACTGCCGCAAGAAGTTCAATTTGGTGAAGACCAAGTCTTACAGACTAAACCACCTGTTGACATCGCCAAATCTATCCCTCCCTCACAAATCATTAAGTTATAAAAGCGTTTTTATAAGCCTCAACGGCAACTAAACTTCAGCAGTTTCAGAGCAGCGTGCTGAGACGACTACACAAAAACGGATTTACTCCATACAACTTTCGAACTACCGACAGTAACTGACTTTACTTACTGCGTAGCTCCACAGCCCGAGGTGGACCTTGGCTTCCTGAACAATAGTCCTCCAGATATTCCTATTCTTAGCCTTTTCCTTCCAGTTTGTTCCTCTCAACCGTTTGAGGTCCTCCTCCACATCGTCCATCCATATTCTCCTAGGTCGTCCTCTTCTTCTGGTCCCATAAATTCTGCTTTGGGGCATCTTTTCTGGTATCCTATCATCCGGTGTTCTTAGAATCTCCCCTAACTATTCAATTCGGCTCACAATTTCGGTATAATTGTATAAGCCATAGAGCTCATGACTAACCTTACTAAACAGAGTAATTGGTTTACCTCAAATTTATTTAATTAATAATGAAATTATTACCAACTACTGTTGATATGAAAAAATATACCACTTAAAGGCTACCACCAACTGCATCGATTATTATCAGTATACAACTCATTTACTTAGTTAATTACTGTAAATTCAGCACAGCATGAGATTTGTGTTGAAAATGATGAAACTTCCCCTTTGCATTCATTGATCTCAATATTAAGGATAAATGGCAGTAATTATAAATCAATGCCTAAGCAACCACTTATTCAAAACAAATTTTCAAAGTCACTAACATTTTTAAACAGGCTTATAAATATAAAATAATTAACCACTTACTATAATTTTTATTACAACTTGCCCTATGGGGTGTGTGTGTCTGTGTATGTGCATCCAATACCGATTTAATTTTTTTTCCCACTTAAAACAAGTCAGATGTCAAAAACGTTTTTATAAACGATGTTCGCACTTCCTCTTCCTTGATTTGCTAAGGAAGTGAACGACCAAATGGTTTTAAACTAACGAAAAGTGCATATCGTTTGAGCTATTTTCGAAACGAGTCATTCAAATACCACATAAGATAAAACGGAATAGAAGATTCTAATCTTAACACTATGGAGGATTATGGAGCAATGATTTAGAATTTAAGAGTGAAAATGAAATTCTTGCCACTAGTCTTTAACTAACATATTGTCTGTCACAATGAAGGTATGAAATACATATTGTCATGGAGATATTCTTTGAATTAGATTAGAGGTCTAATATTTTACGGCTTAGGGATTATGAAAATTCATTTTAATAGGAAATAAAAGTCAGCAACATGCCATTTTAAAACAAATCTAAAAATGTAATACGTAACCATGTTTATTTATATCTATATGAGCTGTGGTTTCTTATTCATCCTTTCGAACCTTAATCTTCCGACAAAGCACTTCCGACAGTTAAGTCAATATTATACAACACAATCGGATGGTTCAACCTTTTTACCATAATTGAGCAGCTACTTGTATAAAGAAGTAACAGTATGGCCAGGAACCAGTTATAAAAGTAGTGCCCGTCATCAGAAGAAATTAGTGTTGGCCCTAATTTGACCTGAATTCGTAGTGTATGGAATAAATCACATCCGTTCATAAAAATTCATATTCATATCAAGCTTGGATTATTTCAACAAAGTCTATAGTTTTTCCATCACATTCTGGTAAAACCGTAACTATACCAGTTCCTCTGAAATCTATTACAAACCTCGAGTTCTGCTCAACTATGATTTACTTATTACCATTCTTCCTAAATCACTTTACGCAGCTAACATACAGCCAGGTAACCTATTAGGAATTTGAAAAAAAAATTAATTAATATAGGCGTGTTAACATTAGAATCATCTATTCCGTTTTATGTTATGTGGTATTTGAACCACTCGTTTCGAATATAGCTCAAACGATATGCACTTTACAATAATTTAAAACCATTTGGTCGTTCACTTCCTTAGCAAATCAAGGAAGAGGAAGTGCGGCCATCATTTATAAAAACGTTTTTGAGATCTCACTTGATTTAAGTGAGAAAAAAAAATTAAATCGGTATGGGATGCGGTTCCACTCATACTTTTTTTTTAATGGCAGAAAACATATTTTTTTATTATTTTGTGTATTGATAGTTGACTGTATGGTATAGCAGGAAGGGCACACACACAATAACCCTAAAATTGAACAAATATAAAATATAAATAATAATTATGATAAAAACGAAAACTATTGGCTGATATTGTTATCAGTATATTGTTTTCATCTTTAACATACTTATTATTTCTATTTTCTATTTGTTCAATTTTAGGTTTGGTTTTTATATATGTTTTTATTCACCTACTCCTTTGTATCTTTATATTTAGCCCTGATGAAGACCGATAATATTGATAGAAATGTCGCCATTAAATAAATAGTTACAATTGTTTTATTTTATTCTTTACAACCACCACCCGAAAAATCTCCTTCCTGCTATTTTTTTTTTACTATTTCTAATCAACTACAAAAAATGAGGATGTTTTCCAATTGACTTATTTAAATGAATTTAATTATTTAAATAAATTCGACCTATTTTTTTTTATATATATCTTCACTTATAACTTCGCTAGGTTTGAACCGTTTTGAAGGTCCCATATAAATTTCATCAGGATCCGATAAAAAAATGTAGAGATAGATAGCGGAACTTCTCAATGAGCAGCAGCTAATTACTCGCGATAGTTGCAATAGTTTAGTTCACAGTGAATTCTTATAAATCTATTTTTCCTTTTGAAAATAATAACCTCATTCTAATTCTTTATTCCGATCGCTCTCTACTCGTTATTATAATCCATTTGGATTTAGTAGTTATTAAACATTTAAACACTTTTACATACATTGTAACGTTTTAAAAATAAAACTAGTTATGGGGAGAATAAGGTTCTTATTTCAAAAATAGTCAACTTTAATGTTGATACAGGGTTTTTTTCTCTCCTTCAGAGATTTTTACAGTATATTTCTCAATATAATATGTAGTACAGTTACACAAACATATAGATTCAATAGTACAATACATATGATACTTGTATGTTACAATACTTATATTGTACTACATGTACAATAATACATGTAGTACAATAACAGATACAAATAGATTCTTTTTACTACCCGAAGGTATTTTAAGGTTACAATTTTTTAATTATATAAGGATACTTTAATTATTTAAATAATTATTTAAGGAAGCCTGTTAGCAAAGTTACTCTACAGACTTCGATAGATCACCCATTTATTCCAAATGTATTATATTAATGAGAAGAGAGAGATCAGATAAGACATTGTTTTAATACTTTTCAGTCCTATTTCAATAATCGACAACTTCTTCTCGTACAAGATAATGGACTAGAAAAACATTTAGATAAGTGTGCTATATTAGGGAGGGAGAGAGAGTTACGGTGGGAAAAGCCAGTTTTAACGTCTCCAGCTTCATTAGGTTTTCTGGGCTCTGATTCCGTTATTTGAAATTGGAATTTCGATCGAGCACGATCTTTTCTAATTGTCATTACTTTTGAAACTTTTTAGCGTGTGTCGTCCTTGAAAACCTAATAAACGATACCTGATACCTGTGCATACTCCATCCATACAAATCCAATTTCCTACCGAAACCTAATGAATGACCCGCCCTACGTCGAAGAAAACTTCAACAGTATCAGTAAATCAAAATGCCTCGATCAAAAATCTAATAGTAAATTCCATAATATTGTCCTTGAAAACCTAATAAACGATACCTCTGCCAAACAAATGTCCACTGACCTCTAATATGATAATATATTATGTCGAAAGAAATAAAGAATTTTCTTTTGAATAAATTAAACAGGGTATTACCTAACGGTGGGACACTGCATATCTACAACTATACATTTAGTTTTCTCTAAATTCTTTTTACTGCATAATATATATTAAGGGGAATTTAATTGGATTCATTTCTGAAAAACTGCTGTCCTGAGAAATTCTTCGGTAACAGCGCCTAATTTAGGCTCGACTTAATCTCGAACACTTACTTAATTTAATTCTAAAATTTGAAAACTATTATTTATATAAATCTATTGTTTAAGGATTATAAATTAAATCGAATGAGGATTGCAGTTAATTGATAGATGACGAAGTACATACATGACGCAGGTTGTTGTTTTTTAATTTTAAGTCCTTTCGTTCTTTTTAAAATACTTAGCCTATCGAAATGCAGCTACTTTCCTACTTTACGATATTCCGCCGTAGTACCGATGGACATATCGGATATAACGCCGTGGTAGTGGTGGGTGAAATAAAAATATTCCGCGGAGAGAGGAGAGGTGGTACAGCGGCAGATATCGTAGAACAGTGCAAGGATGGAGGTGGCGCCGCCCAGGGCTTGGAGGCCGGACACTCTCCCCGTCAGCGAGTTCATCAGTTCCCTCAAGAACTTTCATAGTGAGTTATTTTACATATTTTATTACGAAAACGTTAATAAAACTAATTACCTGATTTTTTTTTTTAAATCACAACTGTCAAAGTTTATCATTTTGAATGTTGAATTATTTTTACTGAAAAGCAAGTAACAGCACGCTGGACAGAACTACTCCTTGAGAATTCGAACAATGCCATGTCTTCATCTCACATTTAAATGCTTAAAAGTTCTTATAAATCTCATTGTTACTGACCTTCAGTTTGTAAGAAATATTCGCACGGAATCAGCTAGTAAACTTTAAATCAAACATGTTAAAGAAAATTGAAAAGTGATAACCAGGACGGACTATCCCATATTTTTGTAAAAATTGAGTTGTATGAGTCAACGCATTCTATGTCTGTCCATCTGTTGGCTGCATAAAGGATTTTATTAATTTCTTAACCATTCAGAGATAACGCCAGTTTAACAGATAGTCCTATGCGTCTTTGATACCGAGTTGACTGTGTAAGAGTGGATCAAGTGGCTTATAACAAACTAATACATTTTTAAAATATGTTCCATATTGAACCTAAAATGACAATAATGTTAGAATTAATTTTCAAAACTGGTTTAAAGCATTTTCACAAAAAAATTGTAAAATCTTACTTAATTTAATCTTAGTACGCCTGAATTATAATCGGTGCTTTGTTTTCTGAAGGAAAATTAAATTGTTGAAAAAATATATGATTAATGTTTCTTTGAAAAATGGCTTTTTTATTTTTTTGATATTATGTAGTCACCCGTTACGTTATGAATTAAATTCAGTTATCATTTTTGAAAAAATTAGATTCCATATATAATTGAAAACAAAAAGAAAAGAAAAATGCATCATCTGTCAAACCACGGTTCTTATCTCGATGAGTTCAACAAATTTGCTGTCAAGAGATAATTTAGCATGTCAAACCAGAGTTTGAACCGGATTCATTTAGCGGGAGAAGAACTCTAATTACAAGGCTTCCTCGCTATCTTCGACAAAATCAACTTAAATGATTAGACAATAAATTAAGTTAATTATACCTCACACTAAAGTTTATTAAGTTCTGTATATCCAAAATAGGATGTTAAGTATGCTTCTTTATCATACTAAATGTATATAAAACAGTATATAAAG
This sequence comes from Rhaphigaster nebulosa, assembly GCA_948150685.1. Lineage (NCBI taxonomy): Eukaryota > Metazoa > Arthropoda > Insecta > Hemiptera > Pentatomidae > Rhaphigaster > Rhaphigaster nebulosa. Next base: position 124,545,673 of record OX411306.1, on the reverse strand, counting down.
TCATATTAACATATAGATTTTTAATACTGTTCTAGAATAAATGATATTAAGAAACATAACAAGAGCAACAATAAATCTAATGAATACAAATAGATGATTTTACTTTTTTAATACGTATTGCTGAATAGGAAACTTAATTTTGACCGAAATTTATATATATATATATATATATATATATATATATATATATATATATATATATATATATATATATATATATATATACGATATATTTATCATATATACATAAACTTTATATAAATTCATAACATACATTGGTGGAAGTATATTATTATTAATTAATAACGACATTATCAAGATATGTAAATAATTCGGAATATGGAAGATTCTTCTGCTAATCACTTATAGAAATAACAATTAACAGCTCATTGTTTCTTATTTAAAAATAAATAATATGGTAAATTTAAATTAAGCCTATTAAGATACATATATATATATATATATATATATATATATATATATATATATATAACATAACTATGCGCTAAACATATATGGAGTAAAATAAAAAAATAAATAATGTATATGTCAGAATATCGGTTTGATTTGGGTACGGGCTATGCAATTAGTTTTTATAATGGAAAGGTACAATCAGATATTGATAAGAAATCTCTATTAGATATCTATGAGTAAGTGCATTCCATGAATGAAATATTTTTTCTTCTAATTAATTATTAGAATAAGTTATAGTCTTGAATTATATTATTAACATGATTATAATAATATAAGAGCAATACTTGACTATAGATGATACTAATTAAATGACTGTAACACAGCAAAACATATAATTTTAACACATTGTAAACGGAATATAACCAAATTCAATTTATTAATGGATGGATAATCATAATTACTTTGAACTCTTATATAAAAAATTAACTGTTAAAACGAGGGCCGTATAGAGTCTAAAAAGTAAAAGTGAAAATTTGGTCATAATATAATAATACATCTTATTATACACAAATTATATCATAGATATAATCAGAATTAAACCTATTATTTTTTCCAGAGGGGATAATCTTAATTTTGCCGCTCCTTCTTTCATTTCACCTCCCCGACAATTAGAAGTCATCTTTTTTATGACAGTCATCATCCCATATGATTAAGTTATTTTATTGACTAAATTAATGTCAAAACAATCAAAAAGCATAAACAAATATGTTTTATTTGACCCTAAAATGAAATTTCACTCGAAATTTGCCACTCCCTAAATTTTGTCGCCCGGAGCAAGTGACCCCTTTACCTCCCATACCAGTGTCGGTCCTGATTACAAGTGTCAACTTCTTACATCAATCCTTAGTATCGAAAAATACATTCGTCATGTTTTTCATACTTAATTTAAGAGGCTATTAACTAATTCATTTGTTATTTATTTAAATACAATATTAATATTTAGAAAATATTTCCATCAATCTTAGAACTTATAATTAAATAATAGTTACGCTTAAGTTAGTTCATAGAACCTTAGGGAGCACTGTTAATCAATAGATATAGCTATATAATTACTATGAATGAGCTGAAAAGGGATGAGGTGTCAAGAAATGTTTGATGAAACTGCATGCAAATATATATATATATATATATATATATATATATATATATATATATATATATATATATATATATATATATATATATATATCATTTTAAATATATATAAGCTGGTAAGCGACTGCTGCTGTAAATATTTTCAATGTCTGTAATTAACTTTTGAGTTCTGTTACTTTTTCTTACAAATTTAGTTCTGTTCACGAAGGCATTACATTGCTTTGAAGTGATACATAATTAAAAATAACAATGCTTCTGCATTTCAGAAATTTAATTTCAATCTATATAGGTTATCCATCAATGCAATTTAGTTTAGGTTTAAACTTCAATCAGTTATAACAATGGGAAGTAGCACTCGTTGCATTTTTGCTTACGGAATCTGGCACTTCATATGTGTATTTTCTCTAAAGACGAAAATCATTTTAAAATGAACGGCCCTGTGCAATGCATTAGCTGCCAAAAAGATCTGTTCGGCATACCGATTCTGTTGTTCAACCTTGAGCAGAACTATGAACCTATTCAATACTGTTTCGGAATCAGTTTGGGGTGAAGAAATGCTCTCGATTCTTCATTGATTTAAAAAAATATAATCCACTTTTTTAGGACAAACGGAATAAATCTTGACCTAAGTGGGATGGTTGACTAATAATATAACTACGGGTGATTAACGTAGATCAATGTTTATGATGGTCGTTGGCATAAGAAAAAAAAACGAGTTCAATGTTTTTGGAACATGGTTGTATTTTTAGATATAGTGCCCGAAATTTGAAATAAAAATATTTTAAGAAATTATAAAATTTCTCTGAATTTGTCTAACAGCGAATTCCGTATGATAAAAAATAAAGAAAAAATACTATAGAGTTGTTCCAACTTTGTGAAAGGAGAGTTTATTTAAGTATTTACATTTTCCATTTTTTCTTTTCTTTTCTTCAGAGACATTTTCCATGTCATTAGGAACACAACATTAGGAACATACATGTATACACACATAATACAATTTTATTACATGAGTAGTAAAGACATAATGAGTTGACACATCTTACAATTTTTCATTAATTTCGTATTAGTACAGTTTAATAAGAAAAATATATTAAAAAAGGTTATTATAGTGAATTATATGGCATATTAGAGGAAAAATAAGCCTAAATCGACCAAACGCAAAATTTGTACATTCATGAAACATCGGAAGCATTTGAAACCCTCAACCCTCAACGTAAGGGCCTTGGATGACCCAGAGAAAAGGGCCCTCTTTACAGAAAGCCTGGAAAATAAATTGCGAGAAACATCATTCGATGGAGACGTGGAAAAAATGTGGAAGGCACTGAAAGCATGTATCCTGGAAACAGCAAATGCAGTATGTGGGAAGAAGAGAGTGTCCGGTAAGGGAAAGCGGACAGATTGGTGGACCAATGACCTCCAACGACTGGTTTCTCAGAAAAAGCTTGCCTGGAAAGCATACCTTAAAGATAGAACTGAAGGAAAGCTACATGTTTATCGAATAGCCAGGAATGAATGTAAGGTAGCCATACGCCAGGCCAAGAAAAAGTCATGGGAGGATTTTGGTAAAAGGCTGAGCGAGGACCATCGTGAATCTATAAGAACATTTTGGCGAAAAGTTAAAACGTTAAGAGGAAAGCAATGCAAGCCCATTAGAAATGTAAAAGGTAGCGATGGAATCATACTTACAGACAAGGAAAAGATCCTTGGCAGATGGAAGCAATATTTCCAGGAGCAATTCTCCGAAAACCCAGAAACAGACCATTACCATGAACGAGAGTCCAATATGCAGGAAAGCCTGGAGGTTATAGAGGAAGAAGAAATAGAAAATGCAATCCGTAAGCTAAAAAGAGGCAAAGCATCAGGAAGGGATGGAATTGCACCAGAGTATTTGAAATATGGTGGTCAAGAACTTCTTGACGCAGAATCATATCTTTGTTCTCAGAAATATTGCTGAAAAAGCTTGGGACAGAGATAGGAATTTATATCTTGCATTTCTTGATCTGAAGGCAGCTTTTGATGTGGTCCCAAGAAAAGAAATTTGGAATGCACTAATAGCCAAGGGTGTACCTGGAGACTTGCTGGCAGCCATACAGTCAGCCTACCAAGGTGCCATGGCAGTGGTAAGAATAAATGGTATGGAATCGGAACCCTTTCCAATTGCGAAAGGAGTTAGACAAGGAGATAGCTTAAGTCCCCTTATATTTATAAACGTAATGGACGAAATCCACAAAATCTGCAAGCGTCGAACTGCATGGACAACAATCGGGAAATGGAATATGAGAACTGTCCTCGTTCAAAGCCTTTTATACGCGGATGACATAGTCCTAATAGCCGACACCAAGACCAAACTACAACAAGCTCTGGTAGAATGGGAAGAAGAGTTGCTCAGGAAAGGGATGCAAATTAACACCTTCAAGAGTAAAGTGTTGGTTATGGCGAGGGAAGAACAGGAAGATGTCCAACTCATCTGCAATGGCGAGACACTTGAGGTAGTGAAGGAATATACCTACTTAGGGACCGTAATTAGTAGCTCGGGTAAGATAGATGCCGAAATATCAAACAGAATAAGTAAGGCGAATCAAGTGTATTACCAGGTTACTAATAGCATTATCGGCCACCGAGAAGTAGATAAGAAGACCAAAATGCATGTATATAAGTCTGTTTACCTACCTACGGCGGAGAAAGCTGGACAACACTGGACAGGCACTCTAGTCGCATAACGGCAGCGGAAATGAGGTTCCTTCGCAGATCTGTAGGGAGAACTAGAAGGGATCGCAATAGAAACGAAAGCATTAGAGAGCAACTAGACGTTACAGAGCTTAAAACCACTCTAGAAAGACGGCAACTCCAGTGGTTTGGTCATGTCTGCCGGATGAACGAGGACACGAATCCAATAAAGGTATTAGAGGCTCGACCCACAGGAAAGAGACCACGCGGACGCCCCAGAATTACGTACCAACAATATATCCAAAGAATTGGAAGTAAAAGAGGCAAATCGCTCAATGAGATGAAGCGGCTAAGCAGGGACCGGGAGGAGTGGTTACGCTGGATTGAGGCTCCTCGACGCTAGCTAATGGCATAAGAGGAAGAAAAAGAAGAAGAAGATGAAACATTGGCCATAACATCGTTTTCAATCGATCTCCTGAGGCCGTCCAAATTTCGGAGCGGCAATCTCTCCTGGAGAGATCGGGATGGGGGTGGGATACTCGCAAAGTCATTTGCACAAATCAAGTCGAGTAAGGTATTCTCTCTCATAGAATTTTTGTTTCTGAGTCGAATGAGACCACTCTCATGACGATGCAGTCAATAGTTAAGAAGTTATTACTTTTTAATAACAAATTTAATAATAAATTTAACAAAAATTTATTTTAGGTAAAAAACTCAGAAAAATAACATTTGTCGACTGAACTATATCCAGGATGTCCCGTAAGTCCTGGGAGCAAACACCAAGAGGAAAAAAAAAGTTGAGGCTAACTATCCACCGAAATGTTATTGTTCTTATTATTATTCGTTAAATGTTTTATAATTTAAGATTACATTTTCAGATCACTCAAATATGAATATTTTTTGTTTTTACTACTTTTTTTTTTTAAGCTTATTCATTTACAAAAATTACAATCTGCTATAAGTAATAGTGAATTAACCAGCTCATATATAAGCCAGGTTAATAGGGTTTATATTACTACATTCTTTTGGAGTAATCCCTCCAGGATTATTAACTTAATTTAGGATTATTATAAACTTAATTCAGTTAGCCTTCAGTTCTCTATAAGTGTGCTATACTTACCCGTATGCTTTTTTTTTAAAAATTGTATCTTATTGGTGTCTTTACTTTTTCAAAATGGTGTTGGATTCCACGGTAGTCGCTCGAGTCATCGCATTAATCGAAGACGGGAAAAACCAGAGAACGCGGCCAGGGCCTTTTTTTTTTTCAAAAGTAAAAACACCAATAAGACAAAAATAATAAGTACATTTAAAAAAAACGCACATGGGTAAGTATAGCACAACTATAAGGCTAACTAAATTAAGCATATTTGCAATCTTTGAACATTATTCACTAATGCTAGATGGATCACTGTAAAAGACGAAATATATACCCTATTAACCTAGCTTATATATGAGCTGGTTAAAACCCAACAATATTTCTTTGATCTGTATATTTTAAGTGAAATTCAAAGGCCGCCCGTTAATTTTTTTTTAGTAATTCGTCAAACTAAAATACAAGAATATTAATAAAATAAAAACACTGAATGGCATTCATACTTAAATAAGTATGGATAATAATACTAACCATAAAAAGTTGAAATAATTCCCAAGAATTTCGTGAGGTCATTAACCGGGCATCTTAACTAGTGCCTGATTCAGGGCCGGAAGAAGGATTTTTGTCAGGGCGACAAGCTTAATTTTGCTACCCATTTTTTCATCTCCCTCCAATAAAAGTCGACAGATTTATAACAGTATTTTAGATTATATATTTCGAAATAAATAACATCATCTCAAAACATTAACTCTTTCTATTGACTGAATTAAGATCAAAACAATTCAAAACCAGAAAATCTTTTTTTTTACTTGACCCGAAAAATCAAATTTTGCTCGGAATTTGTCGCCCTCTAAAATCTGCCGTACGGGGCAACTGCCCTTTTCTCCTCTCTAGTTCCCGTCTGATTCATTATATTTATATAATATTTAGACGTAATGCTATAGATATATGTGCTATTGATCCTATTATATCCTAAAATTTGTTTCACTATATAACAATGGCTTCACACATTTTTGAAATTTATTTTGAAAATCTTCGAATTTGTTAATAAAAAAATACCAAGCAGCGTCTTTTCTCGAAGCAGCAAATTGATATTACTCAAGATCTCCCATAAGGGTTCTGATTGGTAAATAAATTGTATGCTCCTATTTGATTTTTAATTCTAAGGATTTTCAATTCTATTGAGGTCTGATTTGTTTCGATAATGTGTATTTGTCGTTTGAAAAATGTCCGTTTTTTTCATGTGCTGCACTCTTTGATATATTAAATCTGCAAGGTGTTTGCCTAAGTAGGTTTAAGTAGGTGTGAAATTGCTTTAGTTTTATGATAATTTTAAATGTTCTAACGGAATTATTACAAGTTGCTTTTTAATAATATATACCGTGGCTGATAAAATTAACTGTCATGGAAAAGAGATAACCATCCGGACGCTGCCTCCGTAATCTGATATCTCTAAATGTTCTACGGTGAAACCTCAGCGAATCGTAAAGCGGAGGTAATTCATGAATGATTTATCTGGAAGATAAAGGAGATAGCATGACGTAAGGGAAGGAGCTCATGCAACAAAGATGTCTCTTGTGAGATTATAATGCCGAGTAAGAGAGCACGTGCGCCTGCTTCTTCGGCTAAAATGATATAATTATAAAAGAATTCTCAAGCTTGGCAAAGGTTGGCGGCGAGGACTAGGCTTCCTTGTTTGCTAGCGAAAAAAAGATTCTTGGCCGTTGACAATGTTCGGTGACGGACGAGTTGGCAATGGCCTAAGCTATCTATCCATCGGCGCTTGAATACCTTATAAAGAAATAGTTTATTAGCTTCTTAAATGGTTTGTACGAATAGGTCCCTTGTTACAACAATGTAATATATGTAAGTTATTAACTCTTATCCTTGAATCGATTGTTCACATTCTTACAAACAAATAACACTTCGCTTCCTTTAAAAGGGGCCTTCTGCCAGGCTTTGTGGAAAGGTTTGCATATTCGATCATGACCTCTTTGTAATGAGTATAAGATATATATATATATATATATATATATATATATATATATATATATATATATATATATATATATATTTTTTTTTTTTTTTTAATACTTATTTATAATTTGAACAACTGATTTATAAAAAATCCTTTATTCCTCCCAAAAAAGAATTATTACTCATGCAAAATGTAGTTATTTCGGATTGATACGATTGAAACAATTTTGGCGACTGTCCATTTTTGAGAACTCCTTAATTCGAAAATTGCATTTTCGAAGTTATACCTGGATGTGTAGGCTATTAGAATGAAAACCAGAGACCTGATTAGTTTTATACTTTGTTTGCCTGATTTTTATAAGCAGCTTTCCGATTACATATCCAAATTATTACGTTTAATTGCTATTCGACCCATATTTATTTTTTACATTTTTGTAGAAAGGGGAAAAATGATTTTGTTTTTAAAAACATTTTTTAAGTATGATAAATAACGATATCTAAATTTAATTTAATTTTAAAGTAAAGGCATGAGGAGAAAAGGACTACTTTTATCATTGGAAAAAAAATAACGTGGCCTCTTTATAAATTCTTGGAGAGACATTAGTTTCTCATTCATTATTTTACATTAGATTAACCTTATTAAGTTTAATTTGTGATTTCCGTTTGGATACTTCTATTTCTGATATTATTTTTCTTTAAATTAAACCAAAATAATCCTATATTTAATTTAAAATTTCCTAAGTTAGTTGTCTATTTTATGTTCTTATTGGTTTTTACTAAACTAACATATTGCACTTGAATTTTGATTTACATTTTTTTCTCCCTTATTACTATACTAACTCATTATGAATTATATTTTTCTGATTTTGAAGTGCAATAATCTTTTTATGTTTTTTTTTCAACGCATTAGTATTTTATATTTCCATCGGTACTAAGCATCAAACGAACGAAATATTGGGAAAAAGGTTGATGCAGTTGTTCCCCATAGCATTTTTAATTCCATGAAAGCTAGAAAAAGCTTCCTTCCTATAACTTTGTTCATCAGTCCCTCTATCTCAAAAGCGTACTCATTCTATGTTGTCAGGATTCATTTTATTTCTATGATTATGTTTATGCCGTTATAAACATATTATTTTGTTTAGTTATATAAAATGTTGAGTAACAATTTTTCATTAGCAAACAGGAATACAACCTTTATAATTATTTAAATTCATTATCAAGTCCGAATTGTACATTTTATCATAAGTAGACCAAAAACAACATTTTATGGTTCCAATCTTGAAATCCTTCAATTATACTCGAATTTGTTCTTGCGGTATCTTTGGACACCCTGAAATTAGGTCTCTCAGAAGACAATAAGCATGCCCAACAAACTCCTCTAAAATCTTCAAATCAGTATCCTCTTTGTTTAGATAATAGCTCATGAGAAACGCTTCTAAATCCTTTTAGCGCCAACGACGATATCTCCTTGTTCATAATATTTCGGAAAAGAGCCAACTATAAATGATATATATTATATTGTAAATTATTGTATATATATATATATATATATATATATATATATATATATATATATATATATATATTTTCGGTAATTATGAATAATAATTGATAATTCCACAATTTTGTCAATGATGAAGCTTAAATTTATTTCGGACACAGGTAAATAGCAACAACTTCTCATTTCCTCAGAAATGCAGTTGATCACTTTTACCTCGGAACTGACGAAGTAGTCTATGTGATAGCTTAATATTCGCATCCCGAGCGAACTCCATCTCAAAATAAAATAATTGTTTTGGTTGGCACTAAAAGTGTTAAAAATAATGTTTGATGAATTTTCGTGCTTATAAAACAAGCATAACTATTAATTACATAATAGAAATAATTATTAATTTTTTTTTTCATCCAAAACATTGTTAAATAACATAAATTGAAATCTATACTAATATATAAAGCTGAAGAGTTGGTTGTTTGAAAGCGCTAATTTCAGGAACAGTCAGTCCGATTTGAAAAATTCATTTTGCATTAAATAGATCGTTAATTGAGGAAAGCTTTAGACATTACATCACGCTCCGACATATAGGAACGGATATTATATTATTTATGATAAATTTATGTTATAAATTATTTATAACATTATTAATAATTAATAAATAAATAAATAATTATAAATAATTAATAAATTATTTATAACACTATAAAAAAAGTGTCCAACTTGCATACCTGTCGTTGTCAAAAAAACTTCATACCCGTGGAAGCAAGCTGACTACATAAACTTTTTAATAATTGTGAAATAATGTGTAAATAAAAAAAAAAAAAAGTATGCACTTTAATAAAAAAAAAAAAAAAAATTGTAAAAACATTATTTTGCAAATATAATGGGAGGACAAGAGAGAATAAAAATTAAGCTGACCCAAATTTAACGCGAGTGAAACTTAGAAAGTACCGTACTATTTCTAAGCCAACGGTTGTGCAAGAAGGCAATTTGGCCCCCCAGATTTTCCCCCCAATCAAGGGTACCCACTTTATAGAGGATGGGTCTACTGACCCCACAGGGTTGATCAAAGGCTGATAACAGAATAAATGATTATAGGTTGAATCCGGGACCAGAAGAATTGGAAGCACAATCCGTTAACACTGAGCTACCCCGCTCACCTAAAATAATTTAGGATACGTGTTAATAATTAAATTAAGGCTTGATAATATATATATGGCAGTCTTTGGATCTAAATTACATCAAAACGTTCTTTATATATTTCTTTCCTTTTTTTTTTATACATTTTGTTGAGACCTAATCTTGCTAAGCTCAGCTTCCTGAGCCTTAACGAAATCCTGGATGTTGGAGCTATCTTAAGATTGCAAATAGATGTGGTTTAATATATCAGATGATTCATTCACTCTAGCTCCTGTGAGTTATCAGGAGTGCTACTTCTTCTTCTCACGTCTCTGCCAAATAAAATAAAACAAAAGTCAAATTCGTCTCAGCAATGTTTTGTTGAATTTATTTTAGGGCAACGGACTGTTCATCTTAACCTCTGAATTCCTGTAACATTTGGATATCCAGAACCGCATTGTTACTGTTTGTGAGACTGTTGCAAAGGACCATATGGTTCGTAGTGTTGCGTGCGTAACAACCTATTGCTGCGAACACCCGCATTTTCAGAAAGGCATGGCAGTGTGAAAAATGAAATTAATACTTAGATGTAAAAAAAAAAGAAGAAAATATTAGAATAAAAATGGTTCATTGTGTTACAATTTGTGTTAAAAATATAAAATAATGGATGAAATAAGTTTATGACCCATCGGGCCAGAGTGCAGGACCAAAGGACAGTAAAATGATCAATGTGCAGATCAAACATCACAATGTTGCTGACGCAGAATCGCCTACACCTACGGTGTCTAACTTCGACTAACTTATGAACGACTATCTAAAGTATTTTATAATACAAGAATAATTACCACAAATTACCACTTGGTGAGGGAATGAAACATAGCACTAGGACACTTTTAAATCTTCTAATCATACTTTATCAGCTCTGATAATACTGAAACGAAATAATTATGAACTGTGGCTTAATAATTTTTTTAATTTTCAAAAAATTTGGTTTGGGACAGAGAGGATGGATGAAAAATTTTATATTAAAAATGTTTACTCTCCTAAATCATTAAAAAATCACTAATCACGTCTTTATTTATATAAAAAAAAAACTGATATATCCCATTTCCAGAAAAGCCATAAATGTGAAGGGAAAAGTATTTGCCGTTTCTAGGAGAATTACCGATATGTAAGACCGGGGGATCCGATTGTTTTTACCTTTCACTTTAATTATATCACTCATATCCCCTTTTACGAACTTATTTCACGCAATGACATATCTTCATGCATTGGCCTTTCTTTTTTTTTTGCTTCATATGCATTGCGGTGAATTTAGATACAAGGCACACTAGGTATTTATTAATTATTCTTACAATATTCTATACTCTTAGGTACACTAAGTATTCTTTTGAATTACTTAGTTCGAAGTGATTCTATTTTTGTTTTTTTAATAAAAGAAACTAGGTTCTCATTCGATTAATTCTGTTGAATTGTCATTCATAATAATCATGAAGACAGAATTATTCTGTTCCTATAGTAATCTAAAAGTTTTTGTTTATTTTATGAATGAAATAACGAATTTTGAGCTTTACAATCTATATTTGTTTTTTAAAACTTTCTACGCGTTTCGAAACACACATCTTTTTCCTCACCAAGCTCTGAATAAATGGATAATAACAATCTTTTCGTTCAAATAATTACCTCCTCCAAAAAAAATATGTTAATTTTTCTTTAAGTATAAGAGTCTACATTGCCATTATTTCACAAACTGGAGTCAATTCGGCAAATTTGATACTCTTCTCGTATTCAGAAGACTGGAATTATCCAGATTGACATTGAAAAGCGCTCTAAGCTGGAAGGCACCAACAGGAAGGAAGAGAAGAAGAAGAATTTGAAATAGCTCCGCAAAGTCACCGTTGCTCTGTGTAATTGAACATTCCAATTATTCTCCAAAAAACGACTTTGATTAGATTTTAATCGTTTGAGGTGTGTGCTTGCGAGACACTCTCTCAACAGGAATAGAAAGTACGAAAAGTATATGTTGATTAATTCTACTCGACCTCAAAACTATCGTATTTTTCGAGTGTTTGAGTTAATGGTTTATAATATTTATTTTTAGGTTTGAAATCAGTTAACAAAACGTAACAAGGTGTTTGTTTCATTGTAGCATGACAGACATGTTTCGACCCAACAGTGCGAGCCATTTTGATTGTTGGTTATCGTGATCTCTGTAGATTTTGTTTAAGCATTTCTTAACAAATACATATAGTTTTTTTGAAATACAATTTTTATCAACACCGTAACTAATAATTTTATTTTTAAACTATTTTTTTTAATTTACGGGAGTCATTGCACTGTGAAAATTGGTACAGCAAAGGGGAATTAGTTCAGAGATAGCAGATTAGAGTAATTCGTCTGGGCCGCAATGACCGATAAATTCTTTTTAATTGTTGTTACTACTTTAATTATTACTAATTGGTTTATAATTCAGGAATTACTGCGCTACTGCAGCTTATAATTGCTTGTATATGTTTACATCGAACCAGTTACATTGATCTAGAGTAATTAAAACTAAAAATGATCGTTTCTCCTAGTATACAAGTGCTATTGTACTAGAGGTACATAATTTATTTTCTTTTAAATTACTAAAGACTAATTAATGAGAACTAGCTTTCCTGTAGCATGGAACATCTTCATGATATTCTTAATCTGAATTTGTAAACATTAAGTGAAGTACGGTCTATGATTATTCCATTTTCTTTAAATTTATATAAGTTTTATATGCATAATACTTTGCATAATTGCATAACGATTTATAGGTGAAGAATGAATTTTTTTAATTTGATCAAAAAGGCTATTTATTTATATTTACTTCACCATATTCTATTACTTTCATTAAAACATGTCGGCTATGTTGACAAACTTAAGAACATAAGAAAATTCGATGTGCAGTTCGTGATCCCTAAACTGATTATTGTAAAGGTGAATCTGATGAAGTGTGGTTTTTAGGACCATAATAATTAACAATCAGGATGATAATTAACAAAAGAGTGGTATTGGGTATTCTGACGTATATATTATATTGGGTCTGGTGCCGGAATCTCTCTCGCCGACAGAAGAGCAGGCTAGCGAAAATTCAGAGGACAGCTCTGCTGCGGATCACCAGGGCGTGCAGTTCTGTGTTTCATGAGGCGGTGCAATTCTCAGCGAGAGGGGCACCTCTCGATCTACAACTGTGGGAGGATGATGTTATACTTAAAATGAAGGGAGGAGGCTAGGCGGGTCTACGTGGATATTTTCGGCTAAGGATCCGACAAACTGGACAAAAAGATTATTCGGGAGGAATTAATAGAAGAATAGAACAGGCGGTGGGTGACAAACCTTCAAGAGGTTACCCTGAGGAAGAATATTCCGACCGTCAATTCGCGTCTAACATTGGGTCCTTCCGGACTACTGGGTCTCGCAGCTCTTCATAGAGCATGGGGAGTTCCATGCAAAGCTCGAGGAACATGGGCATACCCCAGCTTAAATGTCGTAGTCTTCACCACCTAAGAGGCACTGAGCACCAAGCTGTCAAAGGAAAGGGAGCTCTATTTTCTAACGGAAAGACAGACAACTACTCGTATTACAAATATTTTATATACGAGTGGAAATCTGTAATGAGCTCATTCCACTTTCAATCTAGATTGAAGAGGACCAGTTTCCGGGAGACCGCCGGACAACGAAGTCGATGTTGGGGACAATGAAGGTGAAAAATGACGAATAACGGGTAACAGTGTATAGAGTAAAAATCAATTATAAGTTTTCTAACAGTGATGGCATATGTTTTGATATCATATGCCACCACTGCCAAAACCTCTGTAGGGAATAAATACAAAAGAGTATGAATGTGGTTTATTGCTTCTGGATGAGGACATCAACCATTATTACGTATTGTTTCTTAATACGGCCGATATTAATATTGAAGGAAACAGCTTATTTTAAAAAAATAGCATTTATTAAATTAAATTAATGTTTGTCAATATAATTAAGATATTAATATTCATTAATTATTTTTAAATAAATTTTGTGTGCAAAAGATGATCTTATCTACCGATTCTTGCCAACTGTTAGTGTTGCTTCATTGAATTTTTGGCACGGACCGCAATCTTTTTATTATTTTTAATGGAACAGATATAGAAAAGAGAGTTATAACTTTCTATTTTCTATTTTAGAGAACTGAAATGTTTTGGTGATAAAACACAGTTTATTATTGAAAGATTTACTGAAATAAATGTTGGTTAAAAATACGATAAATGCTATAAAATATAAATACTATAAAAAATACTCAATTTGGTCTTTAATAATGAATAATTTATTTATTCCGGGGCCAGTTTCTTTAGAATAACAAGTACAGGCAGTGATAGGTTGCTTTCAGAGTCTCAGAGCAGATGAAATAGGAACACATGAGTTAACAGTTAATAAAAAAAGTCAACAAATAATAATGAATATTACAAGTCATAATGAAGTAACTTCTATCATAAGAAATAGACTTTAATGTCCTGAGTGCTTACACCATTAGATCAAAAATATACAAACTTATAATATTAATAAGATAAAACAAAAATAAAAAATGAAGTATGAATGATTAAAAAAAGGACAAAATCTACATATGAACGAATTTTGGTTGATATTAAAGGAACTCTGCGTAGAATTCTTTTGAAATTGGATGGATAGAAAGTGATTCAATAAGCGGAATTCGAAGGTGGGAAGAGTTTTGGAGCGACGAATGGAAGAAGGAATGGAATTCCATAAGGACGAGAAACGGATAGGAAAAGAGGTGTCGAAAGTTGCGGATCGATGGGCCACTGTCTATAAGGCCGAGGACGGGTTTTACGGGAACGGACAGAGGATTTGAAATGAAGTAGGTCGAAGATGTATGATGAATGGCGGGATTGGATGACATGGTAAAGGAATGCCTGGAATGGTAAAGCCTATTCAACTCTTCATAAAATCGGGAGACAGAGGAGTTCCTCGTTCCAGTCGCTTTAAGATGGAAAAGATAAGACGGTAGATATCTGAAACATGGTTTTTCCAGAAATGATTTTGGGCAAAGGTGGTTTTTGAAGGTTGGGTAGAACTGTATGCGACTATTACTTAGGAACAAGGTTGGGTATGAAGTACGATTGTAAGGAGGTGATTGGGACCTATTACAATTACCTTCGTCTTCTCATTCGATTTAAGTCTGTTAGCTACATCCCAGTGACTTATTCGATTCAAGTCCTCTTGGAGCCTTTTTGTGACTGATAATCGATCGGATGACGGGAAGGACAGATATATTTTGGAAATCGTCAGCATAGATATGGTATTGGGATAGCGAGGATAAGAAGGGGAAGGTCATTGATATATATACATATATATAGCAAATAGAATCTTTGCGTCTCATTTGTAAATTTTAATTTCTTAAAACGGGACACATAAATAATTTGTCATAGAGACGTTAAATAGTTAAATTTTAAAAAATCTCTAAATTAACTTTGTTTGTTTCTGATTTGTAAACATTATACTTAAAATAAAACAGACTTTTTTTTTAAAATGCGGAATAATCCATACCATCAAAATTACGTTATTTTTGTTTTCACAGCCGACAAATACATCCAACCTTTATTTACATACTAGGCTAATAAATAATATGTGCAAATAATAATAATGCAATGTATAAATATCTACTCACAGAAAATTTTTAAAATAATCAAAACAAACAGGAAAGGTGACAGGTGTAGGATGGTAGGATGATTCCACTAATTGTTGTCAAGATGCTTTAAATGTTTGAAAGTTTGCCAAGTTCTTGATAGGATAGCTTGAAGGTTTTTGCTACGTCACTGCCTGGTCCAAGTCCACCTACTACAATGTCATGGCTGAAATACGATATTATTTTTCAAAAGAGAAATCCAATATTATATGGTTTTCTTCAACTTAACACTAACTAATAACATCACATAACATATTTTTTTTAAAACTTTTTATTTGTTTATTCATTAGTTTTTTCTCCAAAAGTTTCATAGTTATAGAATAAATACTAATAAAAGAGAGAAAATTAAATTAAAAAGTGTCAAAGCACGATGACACAGTTGAATTAACGTGATCCACAGCAGGCTGAAACGAAAAAAAGACTCACTGTTTTGGACTGAGGTAGTTTGAACATTTATTTCACTCCACTTGATGCTGTTTGAAATCTTTAAATTGGTATTAATCATGTTTTGAGTTATGCACTAATAAAAATACTTTTCGTCGTAACATTTCCCTCTGCTTTTTCTAGCATATGTACTATTTATGGAAAGTTAAAGAGCCTCCAGAATGAGACTTTAGGCCTGAATTTTTCTTATATGAATAAGAATTAGGCATGAAAATCTCCAAAGAATTCGTTTTCATTTTTGAAAAATTAAATTATGATGTTAAAAGTTAAAATGTATATAAAAATAAATTTAATTTAATCACCACTGAAGACAAGTATCTGATTGGGAAATCATTAGCCTATTAAATGGAGGAAGAAAAAAGGGAGTTACCTTGCACAAGGTCATGTAGGTCTGATTGTTATCGGGTCCATAGTTAAAAGCCTAAATTTTCGACCTACCGCAACAGGGCGCGGTGCGTGGTGCGCAGATCTCATTAATTTTAGATTAATTTTAATTTTTCACTCATATCTTTGTGTTTGTATGTTTTTTGATACATACAAAGTCAGAACTATATGACCTTTTGCAAGGTAAAACACCTCAATTCCCTGTACTAGTAGGTAACATACAATATCTAGTTTTGCAATGATCACTAATGGATGAAAAATTGTGAAAATAGTTATTAACTATATCTAAAAAAAATCTTTGTAAAAGTTTTGTATTTTAAGTATCCGATCGCTTTACTTACTCCCATCTAAAAATATTCAAAATGTTCATGTTAGTTCTTGAGGTATTGCTATACTGGTAATTTTTACAAACTAAATACATTTGTAAACTAATGTATACCAATCACCTTTTTTGAATGAAACGTTTCTGGGTGATTCTCCCAAAACTTGGAATTTTTAATGCTGGAATTTAATTGAATAAAAGGTTACTGATTCGGCGGGTTTTTTTTTTTACGAAAATCCTATCTTGGCATATTCACTAACACTTGGCTACTAAATTTCATTCATAGAAGTTTTTCATTTTTACTTCTGTGTAGGTACCCAGTAAAGGAAGTATTGTAATCCCGAAAATTTTCGTTTTTCAGATTTCAAAGGAAATATCCATTTTGACCATCCCTGACTAGTTTCGTCGTGACGTCTATACGAACGTTCTTATCTCGCAATATTCAAAAACAGACGCCGAATGTCGTTTTTGAGATACAGCTATCTTCGAGAACTAGCTAACAAATTCAGAATCACATTTTGTGCCACCGATTCACAGTCTAATACGCGTACAAGGAAGTCATGCGGTCGTCAGATATTTTGTCTTGTTTCAAATATTACTAACCCCCACCCCCCAAGCCTGGGATCTCCGATTTCGTGGGAGCTGCAGAAGTGGTTAAGGCCTTGATAGAAATCTCATTTTTTTTGTTTGGTATCTCATTGTTTAACGACTGTTAATATAATAATGACATACGAAAGAGGATTTCGGCTTCAGCAGGTGATAATATTTCCAACTTAGAAGTGATAACTAGGTATCTTTTATTTGAAAAACAAGATTACTAGGTCATCCAACTGGACAAAGATCAAATAATAGCATATTTGAAACATTCTTACACGATGATGTTCGGCGACAAAGGAATGAGGTGAATAAACAAACACCACGATTTGCTTTTCATAATACGGTTCTAAAGTTGCTGATTGTTAATTAAAGTAACAAAAATAGTGAGGACATGTTAGGCGGGAACTGTCAGTGTTGTCTGGCTAGGAAACTTAATGAACTTAACAAGTGTAAGAATCTGGCCGGAAATTCAATCTTTGACAAAGGAATGAGCATCTGATTGTGGGACAGAGAAAAAATGAGTCGTGGATACCAAGCGTATAACGTTAGAGGCTTTTCCTTTCCTTAACTTAAAAGGCTTTCAAAACGGATACAAATATCATAATGCAAAATCTATCCTAGACCTGTCATTGTCTTTACACTGGCTGTTGAAAGTAACACAGCGCGATATCGGACACGCCAAAAGAATGAGAATTGGGTGGTTTATGATAAATTAAAATAATGATGTTTAGCGATTTCGTGATTAAAAAATGAGCATAGTAGTAGCCTACGACATATATTAAGTCATAAAAATTTATCCGGCCAAAAAATGTTATTGTGAGTCACACCATAAACGCTGGACACAAAATGCCCATTTTTGAAATAATCACCCTTCTATTTTTTTTTTCCTTTTATAAAGAAGAATAAAAATATGGCTGTCTCTGTTATTCAGTATTAGGTAAAGCTAGAGATATTTTCTTGCATACTATGCACAATAAGATCCTGTGGAAAGTTGAATTGAGAGACGAACGCCTTTGGGACTGTTTCACCAACGACATCTTTTGTTACCTGTTACATGATCGAGGCGGTGCAAAGGAACCTCAAAAAGAGAATCCTTTCGCTATTCGGGTCGCCGAGAACCAGGTGTCAACAGAAATAGTTTTCTAGGTCAAGACCACTCTTTGTTGGATTCCCTCCTCACGATTCTCTACCTTAGATTTTAATTGGCTCCCACTATTGTTAATCAGACTAGGCTAATTAACTTCAGTCGGTATATAACCATTTTAATTCGGACAGACTTCCGGGAAGTGTATTTGAATTTTTTAATCGTTGGTTTTAATGTTCTGGAAATTATTAACAGGGTCGTTAACCTTACATATCCGACTTGACGTCTATTGTTGTATTCATGTTTGTCTATTAGGTCTCAGCTTTTTATAATTTAATTTGGCGTTTCATCAAATAGACTATTATTAAGATGAAATGAAAAATCTGGGACACATGGCCACCTTAGAATAATAAAAATTAACAAGTCAACTAATTTTTGTTAGACTGCATTACAGATACTAAATTGAATTATAAAATAAATAACTAAAAAAAAAATGAAAGTATTAAAATTATAAATATATACATTTATTCTTTTCATGTATTAATTATCATTTATTATTTATATGCATGGTATGTGGAAGTTTGATATTTTAGAAGGTGGAGAAGTAAATTTTGTTTAAATAAAGTTAAAGATGGGATGGCTTTCATAATGGAGGTGGGTAAGGAATACAAAAACAAGATAGTATGAATGATAAAGGATTTTTTAAAGGAAGCAGTTCTATGAGAAGGGATATACAAATTGGTTGGTTGAAATCTTATATTCAAGAGGTGGATAGAGTAATGCAAAGTGAGGAAATCAAGGATATAGGAAGGCTGTTTGGTTCTTAGTCATGACCTTTATTATGTGGAATCCTATAATGAAAAAGGTTACTTATTAGATAAGACACTGGACTCCAACTGACTCCTAGGTTTGAGTCTGAGTCTGATTACAGTGGAAAATCAAATTTCGATCCTGGAGTCGGAAGAACCTTCTAGGCCATACCCACCCTCTAAACATATCTTACCCTTATATCTTATATCTTACCCTTATTTTCTATATTTTTTATTTTTATTATTATTTTTTTTTTTTACTTCAATAGAAGAACGTTTTGTGTCTTCTCATGTATTTCTTTATTATATATCTCTTTGTTTAATTGTTACGTTCATTTTCACTTTTTTTTCAGATTTTATTCTAAAGCTCGTCGTTGTTATTAGCATCTTTCCGCTAAATACTGTATACAGTATACCTCCTGTCACGTTAACTCCCAATCCTTACCAGCTCATTATGATGAATTTCTGCAGTATTTTACCCATAACTTTTACCATACCATTGCAGTCTCCGAAACATGGCTAAAGCCCTACATTCCTTCATCTTCTGTTTCCCTACCTAATTATTCCTTTATCCGCCATGACCGGATGGGCCGGACTGGTGGAGGTGTCGGTCTTTATGTTCATAACAGCCTGAAATTCCGAATCCTAGATACCTCATCCCCATCCGATCATCCTCATATTGAATTCCTTGTCGTTGAAATTTCCTCCAATGCACATCCTCTCCTACACACTGTGGTGTATCGCCCTCATCTGGTTCCTTTCGATTCATCCTTTGAATCAACTCTCTACAATTATGTTCCTCTCTACAACAATATAATAATTTCCGGTGATTTTAATACCAATCTCCTATCTGATTCCAACGACAGACTACCTTGAAAATCTCTTTTTCTCCCTCCATCTCTTCGTCGTCCCATTTTCTCCCACCCATCACACTTGCCGGTCCGACACCTGGTTGGATCTGCATGTCATCGATTCAGAACGTAATCTTCTTTCCTTTTCTTTAATCCAAATATCCTACAATATCGAAACTCCTACGATCCTCCCTAAAACCATAACTTTCCGTAACCTAGACGCCCTCACACATGAAAATATTTTACCTGACCTTGAAACGCTACAGTGGAATGAATTATATTCCTGTTCTTCCATTGATTCCATGGTCGATACCCTCACCCCTAATCTCATCCACATCCTTGATACCCATGCCCCACTCAAAACCTCTACTTTCCGTCGGCCGCCTGCTCCTTGGATGTGTCAACAAATTAAAGATATGCAAAGAAGGCGTGAGGCAGCCCATAGACGCTTTAGACGCACTAGGCTAGCAGACGACTACCAAGCGTTTAGGGTACTCCGCAATTTGACACAGGCAACTGTTAGGAGAGCGAAATCCAACCACTATCATGAAGCCCTCTCCTCTGCTCCCAATGCTAAATCAAAATGGCAACTCCTTCGCAAACTCTCCCTTTGTAAATCCTCTCCCTCACCAGTCTTCCCAGTTTCACCGGATGAATTAAATTCATACTTTTTATCAGCCTCCTCTAACACTTCTCCAACTCCTCCTTCCTGCTTTTCCTTAGTTCCATCATTCAACTCCGATAATTTTTATTTTTCCTACATCTCCCCTAGCGATCTTATTTCATCCATAATGAAATCTCACACCAATTCCACTGGGCCTGATGGAATACCTGTTAAATTGTTAAAATTATGTCTCCCCGAAATCCTTCCAGTTCTTCTCTTCATTTATAATTTCTCCCTCCAAAACTCAGTATTTCTTACCTCGTGGAAAAAAGCCTTAGTCCAACCTATTAACAAAATCTTCAATCCTATATCTCCTAAAGACTATCGCCCAATTTCCATCCTCTCTAACCTTTCCAAACCTCTAGAAAGAATAGTCCAATCACAAATATCAAACTTCCTTGAAAAGTCCAAACTACTTGATCCTCTCCAATCCGGCTTCCGTCCCAGTTTCTCCACACAATCCGCGCTAGTGAAAATCACAACTGACATACATACCGCTATGGACCGAAAAAAATTAACTGTATTAATACTCCTTGACTTTTCTAAAGCTTTTGATTCCCTGGACCATTCTATCCTTTTTGCCAAATTAAAATCACTATCCTTTTCCAACAGCTCCATCCAATGGTTCAAATCTTTCCTTTCCGATCGGACTCAAGCAGTTACCATTCCTAATCAACCCCTATCTTCCTTCCTTACCTTGTCCTCAGGAGTAGCCCAAGGTTCGAGTATTTCCCCACTGCTTTTCAATACCTATATAAATGATCTTCCTAATTCAATCCACCACTGTTCCCACCACATATACGCCGACGACTTCTAAATCTATTTATCCTTTCCTCCTTCTGAGCTATTAGTAGCGTTTGCCAGTATCCAGGAAGACCTACATAGAATCAGTGCCTGGGCAAACCTGAACAGATTAAGTTTAAACGCTATGAAAACTCAGGCCATTGTCATAGGTTCCAATTCCCTCCTCAGATCCAATGACACCTTTCCTACTTTAATCCTAAATGATCACCCCGTCACGTTCAGCTCCTCAATCAAAAACTTGGGTATTACTATCGACCAAACCCTTTCCTGGAAACCCCACATTGCCCAAATTTCCCGGCGGTCAATAAGTACCCTTAAATTATTCCATCGTTCTCGACATCTCCCACAACCTACCCGCAAACTGCTTGTGTCCTCTATTATCTTTCCCCACTTTGACTACGGATGTGTGGTATACGGGGGCCTCTCGAATGTGCTCGAGGACAGATTGAAGCGGATCATGAACTGCTTTTTAAGATTTGTCTTCGGCACCTCGAGACGGGCCCATGTGTCCCACCTATACAGCGAGTTGGAGTGGCTCTTCCCCTGCAACCGTAGACAATATTTCCTCCGATCTTTTCTATACCAAACCATCACCACCCACCATCCTTCCTACATCTATAGCCTCCTACAATTCAAATCCTCGGTCCACGCACTGGAAACAAGATCTCGCCTTTCTGACCTCTATACTCCCTCCCACAGAACCAAAACATTCGGACGCTCTTTCCTCGCCCGCTCCTCTACCCTTTGGAATTCCTTTCCTTCTAATATCCGCCATGCTTCTTCTCTATCCTCATTCAAATCCCTCCTTTTCCAACACTTTCTTTCTCTCCAAAATGATGCTCTCTAATTGCGAAATTTCAGTTTAGGATTAACATCTGGATCAGAAGTGGATAATAGATTTTAATGTACAAACCTGTCTAATCAATTCATTATTTTTGTATTTTTCATTTTCTCTGTGTTTTTTTTTTTACTTTTTTCTTGTTTTTTGTTTTTTTTTTGTTTTGCTCAAATCAATTATATTTTTTCGATAAAAAAACGTATTTATTTGCTTATTTATTTTACATAAGATATTGTAAAAATTAATTGGTCTTATGGCCAGATAATGTTACTGTTTTATTGGTTCCTTCATGTTATTCTTAAGGGACCTAGTCCCAGAATAAAGTTCTTTTATCTATCTATCTATCTATCTACCCTTAAATGGTTTACAGAAAAGCCTGGTAACTTAGCGTGACTGCTGATCTGATCACCTCCTCATTATAAATCATTATTCAGATCTTTATATCCTGTAAGTTTAGTGATTTTTTTTGTTTTATTTGTAAGAAAGGTCCTAAGTGAGTAATCTACTGAATTTCTAACTATAAAACTGAGTGCTGGAACTTAACTTTTTATATATATTAAAATCTTAACTTTTGTATACTGGGTGTCCTTTTTAGATGGCCCGGCTGAATTTCTCTTGAACCGATAAAGTTATAAAAAAATAAAAAATATGTATTTAATATTTTTCAGCCTCATTTAAAATTTCAACCTGTTTTTGAAAAAAAAATATATGGGGTCTCTCAGACCCAGTATAACTTTAAAATTTCAAATAGAAACCTATGCCTTCCGATTCATCATTTTAATGGATTTTTTAAACTGAAATCAATGGTGAAACCAGATTTTAAATTGGTCAATAAATTACAAAGTTATGGTACAAAGTTAAAAAAACAATACATTTTGCTTGTTTCGGTATTAATTATTTTAAATTGCTTTTACTTTTTTTTTTTTTTTTTTGTTTCACAGGAAATAATTTGGTCACTTAGTGTTTATCTTTTTAGCTGTAATTCATAACAAAGGTTTGAAAGATGTAGTGAAGAAACAGAAATAAGCCTCTGTACGTTTTGTGAAACGTTGTAGCTGTTTACATTCACTGTCATTGTTTACCCAAATGATCTTATGATAGCGAATTAATTCCTGGAAATAAACAACTTTTATAACAATTCCTACTTCCTTACATTAAGTATTAACCAACCAGCCAAAATGAACCGAAGAGAGCAGTTTTCCCGTCAGCAAACATAGGACATTTTAACCTCTTAGGAACATTTCACTGAATACCAAAAATAATAAAAATTGTAATGGATTACAAAAACAAAAGAATTCAAATTAATTACAAAAAACAAATTGGAAATTAATTATAATTATTGTTATAAATGACAAAATTTAAATCACACAAAAATTATATGCAATGAATTATTTATTCTCTTCAAGAACTATGGCCGGAATTCTATAGCAGTTATATGTCTCTGCTAGAAAATTCGCTTTATTTTTGTTTAAATAATCATACTAGTATTTCATTGTACAAAATAGAATGAATTATTATTTAATTTATTGAGTGTTTAATAAATGAAATTGAATTTATTCTTTAGGAGGTCCAAGCATTTGCTCTGGCATTAGACTTATAGATGAGAGTCGAAACTGTGTTACCATTGGCTGGAATGGACCTAATGATCCAGGTAGTTCTGCTATTGCTGTATACAGAGTTGAAGTACTTGATGAAAATGGGGAGTGGAAAGAGGTATTTAGTTTAGTTCATTAATATCATTTTATTAGTATAACTAATTAATAATATCTTTTTACAACAGTAACCTAGATATGGATTTAAAATTCAAACAGTTTGTGCTACAAACAATTTTCAAGATTATCACTGACGAAAGGAATATTATGTTACTATATAAAATTTAGGAAACACAAATAAGTTTATTTATTTGTTTTTTTAAAATGTTTTTACACTGTTCTTGTTTGGTTCTAATTTGAAAATCTCTTAATGATTGTATGTTTTGTTGGGGTTATAAATATAATGAAATATCAAAGCCAAGTTTGGCATAAACAAGTTTATTCATTTATAATGATAAACAGTACGTCTAATCATCATACAGGCGGCCATTACTACAACAGAACAAAGAACAGAGTACAAGAAGATGGAGGGCGATACAATGCCATCTCGATCTTATGATCTTTACAAACAAGTTTATATAAAAAGCATATAAATTTGATTTATTTCCAACATGTTTTTCCCCTTTCACAGAAATGCTTATATTCTAATTTTTAAAGAAATTATCCCAAGTTTCTGATCATTTAATTGCTCATTTATATATGGATAATATGGATTTTTTTTCTCAATCCAATTATTGTAATGCAAAAAAAAAAAAAAAATGATTATCATGATTCTTAAAATATATTGTGTTCATGCAAAAATAATGCAGGTTTTTGATATTTATTGAAAATATGTCATATCTTTACTTCAACAATATATACTTAGTCAAAATAATTTCCACCAAAATCTAAACACTTTTGCCAACATACAACAAGCTTATTTATTAGGAAAGAAATTTGGATCCCTCAAAAAATGAACTCCCAAAAAGCATTTTCAATATTACCCTGCTTTTGAAAGTTTTTCTCTTGTAAAAATTTGTCCAGGAACTTGAAAAGGTGGAAGTTAGTAGGCAAGAGGTCAGGCAAATAGGGTGGATGCTCAAAGCCCAACTTGTGCAGTTGTCACAGCATTGGTTGTGGAAGATCTGGCTGGTCATTATCCTGGAGAAGGATTGGCTCTTTCCAATTTATCAATGCTAGGTAAAGAGGTTGCAGCTCCCGATGTATGATATCAATTTCTTGACAGTACTTGTTGGCAGTGATAGTCACGTCATGATTGATAAAAGTATTTTGGATAATACTGACAACACATTACCATACTGTGACGATAACATTTTTCAGGTGCGTCAGGCTTGCAAACCAGGAAACCAATGCTACAATGTGCACTTGTTAATGGCTTCCTGACTCCATACTTCATTGATATTGTGAGCAGTTTGCTCAGCACTAGCTTAAATATTTTAAAAGAACTTTGATGAAACTCGCTCTTTGACATTTTCTTTTCAAAGGCTTTAAACAGACAGAAAAAAATGATTCTATTAGTTTAATTTTGGATGGAAGAGATGATATAGAATAAGATTTATTATGATATTTGGATTTGTTTTGTGTACACAGTTGGTTTTAAAACTTAGCGAAGACGGAATCCTACATTATTTTTGCTTCAACCCAATATATGCTATCTATATATACTGAGATAGTTAATATGAGGCCATTTTTATTTCATCTTATGATTTTTTTTTTAATTTACAATATCAACTTTAATTAATTTAAACTACTCATTTTTTTTTTTCTTTTTTCAGTTAGGATTGTCACCAAGAACAGAACTTGATGTATATGGATTAAAAGGAACTAAAACTATCAGAGTAACAGCTGCAAACAACCATGGATGGGGAAAAACTGTTCAAGAAACACTGAAAATACCAGAAACTAATTTTTTTCTTCCATATTTCTCTACAGAGCTAGAAAGTCAGTTAAATATAGCTCAAAATGAGAGGGTTATACTGTCGTGCAAAGTAAGAATATGAATATATGTCTTTGATTATGCCTTTAATGTGTTTTACATTGTCTGGAACTACCTCAAGTGAAATTTATAAGTTTGGCAATGGAAACTCAAAATTTTGTTACAAAAATATAGATAAAATATTTTTGTTGTTTAATAAAACCAAAAGTTTAAAGTGTTGTAAGGGTTTATGCCACCAGATTTTAAACAGAAAATCAAAAATACAACCACTTGTATTGTAACCACTTGTATATATCATCTTGATATATTTTTAAGCTCATATTTTAAGCTTATATAACAATAAATAATTTTCTGATTATATTATTATTATTGTCTCTATATAGAACTAAATTTGTTACTTTTGGTAATACCTTCAATTTATTTATTTGTATTATATATTTTATTTCTCTGGATAAAATAATGGATCAGAGTGAATTAAATTATTATTATTATTAATTTGCACAACAGTCCTTAAAGAAACTGGGCCTCGGAAACAAACTTTCGCCAGGCTCCCCTATCGGCAGCCATTCTTCTCCATCTTCTTATACTTATACAGCTAAGGTTGTTTTCGACGTCGTCAATCCACCGCAGCCGGGGTCTTCCCCTTAGGTGCGCTGATGTAGAGTATCCTGGACTGATGTAGAGTATTCTCTTTGGCAACTTCCCTTCCTCCATCCTCTCTACATGGCCTAACCATTTGAAATGGTACCTTTTAATAGTGACCATGATGTATTCATAACTCAACATTTTTCCTAATTCGCTACTGATCATTTATTCTCTTGGGACCGTATATTTTTCTCAGGACCTTCCTTTCCTAGATTGTCAGTAACTTCTCACTTTCCTTCGTCAAAACCCATTTTTCATTCCTGTAGGTAACCACTGGTCTTATAATAGTTTTATAAACTGTTACCTTTGCTCCCCATGACAGTTCCTTTGATTTTAGTGTTTTTTCTAGTACATAAAAACACTTGTTGCCTGCTGTAATTCAGACTTTTATTTCAGCCTTCATTTTGTTTTGGTCTGTCACTTCCACTCCAAGGTATTTGAATGCATTAGCCATTGGAATATGATGCTGACATATCAGTACTGATTCACATTCATATACATACTTTTTCCTTCATTTATCCTCAGGCCTAGTTGCATTGCTATCCTTTCAAATTCTTCAATCGATTCTGCCAGAGCCTGTAAAATGCAGGCACTGATAAGAATATCATTGGCACATGAAAAACATTGAGTTAGGCGATTATAAATCGTCCATTTAGGATTGTTCCTTAATGCTCAAATATCCCACTCCAGCTCTAAATTAAATATCGACTGGCGATATCGAGTCTCCCTGTCTCATTTCTTGTCGTACATCAAAGCTGTTTGAGCTTGAACTCCCGTTACAAGTTTTGCATAATACCTAGGTACATCGTCGTATGCCCCTTCTAATGCTCCACAAAACACATCCTTTTCTTCTTCTTCTTCCTGTTCAGTCAGAGCGTGTACACTGATTAATGAGATATCATGGAATTTTCCTCTTAGCCTAATGCAGCATATTCGTTCGTTTATGTTTTTAATCTGCATTAAGGCATGCTTAATAGAGTTTTTAACAATGAAACCAGTTCCAAACACATTGCTTTCCCTGTATTACCACTATTAATCTCTGTATAATCCTTCAGGTTGACTATTTCTGTTGTTTTCCACCTAATCTCTTGTAAAGCGGCAATGTCTATCTTATACCTGAGAAGCTCTCTCTCAAGTACTTTACTTGCGCCAGGTTGATACAAACTTCTTATATTCCAAGTGGCCAGTTTTAATAGCACATTTCCTTGCGATTGTTGTGATCGCAGTCCAGCTATTTTCTTGTTTCCATTCCATAACATTTGATTTTTTAATGGTTTAGTGTTGTTAGCCTTATGACCACCCCCAGTCTTGGAGGACCAGAGAGGGTTTACTCCCTTAGCCTTTGAACATCCTTCTGGTCCGCAAGGCAGCAGAGGAAAAAAATTAAATAAAAAGTGGGTGTGAAAGGGAATTGGGAGAGGATCAGGAGTAGGTAGATGCCATAGAAAGGAAAGGGCAATAAGGTCAATGGAAAGTTGTCCCTTTAATCGTCTTTTACGACAAGTGGTAAGATACTTTGGGCTTATTCTATTGTATAAGATATATCTGAGTAATTCATATTATCAATACATATTGTAATATCATTATTTCTATACTCTTTTTTAATTATTATTATTTTTCTTCTTTATCCAATTTGTATATTACCATAATTCACAATATTCTAATCTTTTCTACATTCCCCATAGTACTGCAAAACTTGTAAATCTTGAGATTTTTTAGTTGTTGATACTTATACTTGTTTTATTTTTAGTTATCTAGTTTGATACTTGAGAGAGACTGGTGATTCTCCATAACAATGTAGCCACACTATTAAGAAGTAATGAACTTAGTTCATTTCAGTTTATATTATGAAAATTTCTTTGCTCTGCTCTTTTGTTCATTATATATTAATTCATTATAATGGACTTATAAAGCCACAATAATTCTTCATTTCTGATTACCTTGGCATTCATTACTCGTTAGATACAAGGGCTTTAACAAGGGTGAGTCACTAGAAGACGAAATTTGGGATTTTCTAGAAGCATCATTTACATCGCCAACCTTTATATTACAATCGATTATGAAGTGTTCCTGATGTATTTATGACTGTAATTTTGGATTATAATGCTGACTGTTATGAGTATATGCTTTGGGTGTTATTCCTATTTCATCTCAAGTTATATTTAACTAATATGAAAAAATCGCATTTCAACGTGAGATTTATTACAAAATAGTATTTTTAGGCTGAAGGGCATCCTGAACCAGAGCTTTATTGGTTCAAGAATGGAGAACATCTCAGAGTCAGTGGGGATGAGTTGGTTCTTGAGGGTCTCAAAGAAGGAGGTCTTTACGTCTGTGAAGCAAGGAATTATCTTGGAAAAACTAGTACACACTGTTATATATCTATTGATGCGCCTGGGTCTCATCTTCCTGAGAAGCATAAAATTAGGTAGTGTTAATTTATTATTATTATTAATAATTGTTTGGAGTATATAACCAGGAGTTTATTATTTTCCCATAATAAGTATTCTTTTGAGTTAACGTTTACATTAAGAGGTGTAGATTAGCATCTGAAACATTTCTGTATTAAATTGTATGTATTAATGATAATAGCTGGCATGAGCTCCCTCCTTTTTAATTTATTGATAGTTGATTATGAAAGGTGTTATAGATGATAAACATATGCAACTGGAAGATTATGTCTCCACTGGTTCAGAATTTTATGTATGACAATGAGGTAGTCCTGGTTGCTGACTCCTCTCATCAATTGGAGATAGTTGTGGATGAATGTAATGAAGATCTGAGCAGAAGAGAGCTAGGTCATGAATTTTGACTAGAATGAAGAACATCTTTACATTACTGGTGATGTTCAGGACTTCCTAGGCCTCCTGGCTGTGAATAGTAAAGCATTTTCATGTAAAATGTTCATAAATGCTGGGAGGATTGACTGGGATAGTTATGTATTGTTATATCCAATATTATTATATCCACTATCATAATTGACAAGTAGGAGACCAATGAAGTAACTAAATTCTGGCTTTTCAATCCCATTTTTCTTCAAGTTCCACTATCAGTAGCGGATCTAGACCTTGATTTTGGGAGCTATGGAATAACCCTCAAGAAGATGAGGGAGTCTGAGGACCTCCTAAAACTATAAATTCCTCTGTAATGTATAAGTCACTTGTTTTATTTTTCTATGAGGGGCCATATTCATTACAATTTTCTATAGGAGCCCTAGGCGATCGCTCCCCCCTCTAGATCCAATATATGTACCAGAGATAAACTTAGAAAAAGAACAGCACCAGACATCAGAAGATTAGTTTGAAAGACTAAGCATGTGCGATACAAAGCCATATCGATTCTTGAAGAAAAACTACTCAATTGGTTTGGGCATGTGTGCAAGACGAGAGACAAAATATAAGCAACATGGCTAATTGAAGTTTGTCCTGTAACTAGTTCCCAGGCTGAAGATTACTTATAATTCATAAATGGAGAGAATTGGAAGGGTAGAAGGTAACAGCTTCGGGAATAAAGAAAGAACTAGAATAACGTAGTAGCCACCAGCTTCAGAAGTATAATTATGATGACTTTTATCCATTGTTCAGTTTAATTCTGTTTAAAGTAATAATATTTCAAGTGTTTATTCAATTCCTCAATTCTTTAAAAAAAAAAGATGTAATTTTTGATCCTATTTTCCAAGCTATAGATATTTTTAAAGTTATGCCATCCCTCTTACTTTGATGAATAAATCTCAAATGAATCTGATAGTCATGAATCAGAGAACAAGGAATTTCATCTTGGAAAAAACTAATAACCTATTTAATAATCTGAAATATTTCGGTTACTATGATGCTTCGATTAATTTATCAAATGCTTATGGGAGTAATAGGTTTATGAATCGTCTTAGTAATATTGTGATAGAATGATAGACCATGCTCAGAATACTCATTACTGTTTGTTCATTTTTCACTTACTGTTGTGAAACTGCTTAATTTTAAATATTTGTCATTTAACATGCCGAAAAGTTTTATTTTTCATCATTTCCTACCCCAAAAAATGTGAATAAACATTAATTTTTTGAAATATTTTAACATTAATTTGAAATTAATTGTCTAGGTTACTTCCCCCAGAAGGTGAGTATGGGCCTGAAATAAAATACCCCTTGAGGGACAGAGAAGTAGATTTAGGAGAAACAGTGCGTCTTACGCTTGAAGTCATTGGAGAACCTAAACCCGTTGTTGAATGGCAAAGGGATGGTGAGGCTGTTAAAACTGATAGTAAGCCATACTTTCTTTTTGTTTGTGTTCTTACCAAATGGCTGTTCTAAACTACTATTAATTCAATATACTGTTTTAGATTATCACATATTTTCGGAGGGAGATTTTCATACACTAGAATTAGTTGCTAAGCCGGAAACTGAGGGATTGTATACTGCAAGAGCCAAAGGCTTAGGAGTTGCAGTTACATCAGCTTTAGTACATATCAATCCTCACTCTCCATGTCACTTTATTCTCCCTCTTGAGCCTTATGCGAGAGTAGGACTAGGTGGTAACATAAGACTCACCGCTTCATTAGCACCTCACTTACGATTGGCCAAAGTTATATGGTATTACATATTATTTATTTTATATTTTTAACTAACAATTATTATTGTCGTATAATTTGTTAATATTAAGTCTTATGAATGCAAGCAATAAATGCAAACAAATATTAACTTTAATTAAAATAAAGGAATAAATGAACAGTGACAGTGGCTTCTTTATTTCCTAGGTGAAGGGATTCATTACTAAAAATTGTATTTATAATGTTATAAATTACAGTTAGGTATTTCCAATTACACCAGGCTTACTGTATGATTAATGCAGAATTTAATAATACAATCAATATACTAACTTTGACTGAAATCTAGTCTATAGTTACATATTCCTAACATACATACACAGAATTTAAAAAAAAAAAACAGAAGTTGAAAAAGCAAATTTGCAAAGCAAAAGATCGTGAATTTGGTCCCATCAGTCAAAGTTAATTTTCTGTTGGTTGAAATTTTTCTGTTCTACAAATTCCAATAAGTATGTATTAAATTAAAGTAAAAAAGGATGTCTTTGTTAATTAAATCCATATATTATCCCACTTGTTAATTATTTCTGTAGTAATCATATCTTTACAAAGATAAAGATGTTAAAACATTTGGAAAAGATTGTAAAAAATGATTTTAACCCTTTATAGTACAATATCCGTAGTATCAGTATTCCACTTGCGAAGCTGTATTAAAAAATACCGTGGTTGGTCTTGGTTTGCTTTTATAGGACTGTTAGATTTAGGGAAAAAGTTATAACCTGGACCAATACATAAAGCGCACTAGCTAATTTTAGAATAAGTGGACTCCAAATGTCCCACCATTCATATGTTCCCTTAGCCGTGATTACAGTATGATGCATTTTATTGAGCAATCTTTTAATACTGTGAATTTTTTTCCTGCAATTGTGTAACTATTCTTTAATCTAACAAATTATTTAACTTAAAAATTACTATAGTCACAAATTTTTTATTTCGCCGAGCTTTTATTGAAAAATTTCATGGTTGCATGAAATTTTTAAAAATTATATGTTATTTTTTGTAATGCTGTATTTAGGTTATGAGTGTGCTAGAATTAACTTTTAATGTCAGATATATTTAATTTTATCATTATCGAAAACATTTTTAATTTCAATCTGTTCCCTGTAATTTTTTTTCATAAGAATATTGTAATTTTATACTTTGTCTTCATTAATAACAAAAACATATTTGTATATTTTTTCGTCTTTTGTTAACGAAATTGCCCGTAACAAAATTAATTATTTATGGATTGATTAAAAATATTTGTCATTCAGTGAACAGTGGGACAAGCACGTCCCGCCTCATATCTGGTAACATAAATTTTTTATATACAAATGATAATTTTTTTTCATGCTCAATATAAGTCCTTGAAACTGCTTCACTATTTTTTTTTTTTTTAGTTCGAGCAAAAGTAGATCTGTTCTTTAAAGGGTTTAATACTATATTGGCCAATAAAACTTTATATTGCTTGTTTGATTTTTAAATTAACGGATACTAACTAAACCAATGCTATTATACTAATCCTATAGCAGACTCGTTTTCCTATGTTATTCAAAATAGAAAAATAAAAATAATTCGTTACTGTTTATCAGCCATGAAGTTTATGTGATAATTTAATTTAGTCGAATTTGTAAATATGAGGAATATAATCGGGATCAAAAATAAAAAACTAAGTATATATTTAGATAGATATAGTTAAGTTAATTATTAGATAGTTCACATTTGAATTAAGGAATATCATTATAACTAATTATTAAAAAAAATTACCTGTAAATAAAATTCTTATGAAGGATAATTCAGTTTGTTTTAATCAGTGTTTAATTGTTAATCAGCTCAAGTAAAATTTGTATATCAATAGTTGTTTATTTAGTATTTTTTTTTTAATATACAGTTAGTTGTTTATTTGAATAAATGATTGTAACAGAACTATTTATTTTTCAAAACTAACTAACTTGTTTTCCCTTTTTTGTACTGACTTATGTAATAACTGAAAAATCAATCATCCTTTAGTAGTATAAAGTTTAGAAATTTATTTTTCATTTGAAACAATTATTTATTTACGATTTCCATGAAGTCCTTTCTAGATAGTAATAACAACAACTCACATAGTGTATTCCTTGTTTTTCGTTATATCATGCTGTATAACTGTAAACTTATTTATTACTGCCAAATTTTCTTATTTACACGGAGCAGAAATAAAAACTGATTAACCTTAATATTTCTTCCCAATGCACTAGCAGCCAATTTTTTTTTTTTTTTTTACAAATATATTAAATTTTTTTAGAGAAATAATGGAATCAATTTATAATGTAAAATATATTAAATAATATATTTATAATATAAAAAGCAGTTTCATAAGATAAATAAATAACACAAGGTAAAGATAAGGGGTGGAGGGGACATGGAGAGAGGGTAGTTAGCACTTATCTTCAAATTCCTGATTTATCTATGAACTAATGCCATATACTCATTATTGAGCTCAGTGGACTCATGAAGCATTCATGAAATGATGAAAGCATTCATCATATGATAGTCCTCATTCTGGCAAAACCTACCTCTCTACACACAACTACTTCAGTCCTGAAACTACGTTATTATAAGAAATTAATTAACTCTTAGATACCATGATAAAGATGTTTATGAACGTTAAGACATTAGAAGAGGTGATTAAGATTATACATTTATTTACTATTTATTATTTATTATTTTGGTCTCAATTTCTTCAGATAAATATTTTTTAAATATTATTTTGTTTTAGGCACATATTTTTATTAGATTATTCCTTTTTAATCCATTCAATTTTTCAACTTACATATTAACTACTAATTTCCAACAATTTTTTTTTTAAAGATCATCCCATTTCAAGAAAGAACATTTTTTTGTTTTTGTATTTATAGTTAAACTGACTGAAATTTTACCACCCTGTAATAAAGAGTCTGTACTACTAATGCAAAGTACAATTAATTGAGCACAAGTTATTAACTATGTTATTCTTGCAAAGTGTAAACTCTAGTTTATGTTATGCTTTACAACATAATAAATCATCTTTCAAAATTTTAAAGCTTAGAAAAAACCAATCAAAAATTTTAAACAAGATTGAAAAATAAAAAAAATTCAAGGCATCTAATTTTTATAGAACATCATACATCCACTGTGCACTCCGTAAAAAGATAAAGATTCTACTCTTACTACTTTAAACACTGACAATGAGTGAAAAAAAGATGTATAATCCTTATTTTTTCCTGTACTCCTTCATATGGAATAATTAAAAAAAAAACACAGTTAATTTACTTTTTTGTATTTTAAATTATTCTTGTCTCTATTTCATTTAAATATCAGAAAGTTTAAACATTTATTAAAATTTAATTTAACTGATTTTTTTAAACTATACTTTTATATTAGAATAATAAAAAAAGAAGATAAATGTACAATGATCATTTCTTTGGTTTATTACTCTTTTAACATTTTGTTTTCCTATTCATTTCATTCCTTTGTGAAATGTTACAAATAAAAATGAGTTTTAGAGAAATAAATCAATTTGGATACCTAACAACAGTTAACAACAAAGATTAATATCCCTTGAATATCTGTGGCTCTAATGAAGTTTTGTCAGATAACTAATTTATTGCTGAGAGGAGAACGTTCATCTAGAAATAATTTATTAAACATAGTATTAATGACCCAGTTTCAAAATGTTTTATCTTAAATCACACTCCACTTTTGTAATATCTTTCTATGAATGGTAAACAATTTTGAATAACCAAACTGTCCTACAATTGTGGTTAAAATTAAAGATCCCAAGTTAGGTTTATTAGAAAAAAAAAATGATAATAATAGCTTAACCTTTAGGGTATAAGTTATAAGAAAATGTGTTGGTTATAAAAAAGTGTTGGTTATAAAAAAGTGTTGGTTATAAGAAGGTACGTTGATTATTTGTAACTAATGCTTCCGAGTTTCTACTCAGAAGGAGACAATGCTGCAGAATGAAATCAACAAGCCAGTTAGTGCTTAATGTTTCCATCCAAATTATTAAACGATTCAAATGGAAATTGAATTAAAAGACATAATCAATGATTCTCTGTGGCCTCCTGATTGATCTTTATTATTATAAAATTGATCAATAATGTTCGGCTATTTGCCAAGACTTCCCAAGAAAATGCTCTCTCATAAGCACCGAAGTTTGTGATTTCTTTGATGTGAACAACCTGTAAAAAAAATGAAAATCTGCTATGGAACTGTTATGGACCACTTGAGCTAGGGAAGGAACTGCATGCACATATGCGTAAATATATAATAAAATCCTTTTAATTGTAAGATTTTTAGCATATTTTTACCACATGGTCTTTTCTATTTCTACATGGAGTTATGATGACTATTTGCCTCCAGCTATTGATGATATTTCCTTGGTTTGTATGTTAATCAAATCATTACCTCTCACCTATGCCCTTTTATCAACAATCTCTCACAGTTCAATTTCTTAGTCTACCAGTAGAAAAGATTCCTCCTTTCGGACCTTGTTTTGATGATCGACATAGTGCAAATAGAAAATACTTTTTGTGGCAGTAAGACAACTTTTATGGTTTTGATTAACAAAGAGAAAACAAATGTAACAAAATAAGATAAGACAAAACTGGAGGAACCACAATTATTCATAAAACCACACTAAAATGTAGATCAGTAGTTCTTATGGTGCTGTGGTTAGATATATATTGTAAATATTGGGACCCACCTCAAATCACTATTTGAGAATCTTTATTTTACATCTACCAGTAATTACAAAAATCAAGGTAAAGGTAATGCTGGATTCATAGAACATGTTAATTCAATTCAATGAGGCAGGTAGCTAATTTCATATTTGTTTAATAATGGAAATTAAGTATAACTTTTAACCCTCAAACAGTAAGGCTTGGTTCAGATTGACCCAAGACAAATGTATTTCTGATTTCCACCACTAGACTTCGGAAACCCATATGTCAAGTATTAGCCTAGCTATCAACAAAGCGGTATTATTGAGGTAAACTGCATTTTTAAACTATGCCTTATAACTTATGACATATTCAAACGTAGGATCAGCTTGATCTATCCTTAACATTTATGTAAAAAAAAGTCTGCTGTTTCAGCAGTTGAATGCCTATTTGTTTTTATATTTTTTTAGAATCAAAATGTAATGACAATACCTATTTACCATTCCTCTAAAGGTTTTTCGAGAAATGATCCGTCAAGAGGAAGAATCAGAAGATAAAGGAGAAACTTGTTTTAAAGATTTGAATTCAGAGCTAGAGGATGGGCAGATACCTAATGATAGCCTAATGAGGGCTAATTATTTGGTGCATAAGAAGGAATAATTGTAGCTATAGATACACCAGGTATCAATATAAATTTAGATTTGGGAAAAGATTGTGAAACTATTCAAGATCAATATTTACAATCAAAATCTTCATGGAACCTAGGATCTAATTCTTTTCAAGGGAGTTTCGGACCACCATAATGAAGCTGACAAATACGGAAAAGATACTTCCTCAAAAATCACCACAAAGAAAAAAATGAAGGGGGTGCGAACTGTGTGTCTGTTTTGTGTTTTATTGCAATTTAAGTTTTCCTACTTTGTAATTTTATTTTTTTTATAAGAACTACAATTATTTCAGTAATAAATGTTCTAGAATATAATTTTGAGTTTTATTTTACCCAAAGTCACCTAAATAGCAGAAAAAAATTAATTAATGTAGGATTAGAATGACAGAGTCTTACCATTAGTGTTTCACCCGCTAGTCTTAACAATGATGGGTTAATTTTACTTGAAAATTATGTTGAATTTTATTGATTTATTTATATAAATATCACTTAAATACAGTGACTGACCACTGACTATATACTCACTCATCCATCAAAGCTGATGTATAATTTTTTTTTTTTTAAATGAGTTCTTTGTTAAAAATAATGTTTTTGTTCTGAATATGGTTTGTATTTAATTTATACTATGTTAGCATTTACAATAATTTATAGGTCGCGTGATGGAGTTAATCTTGTTCAGTCTCGGAACTGTGTAATGACTCATTCTGCTGGTGGAGAAGTGACACTTGAACTGGGTCATGTGACTCGAAGAGCCACTGGAACTTATAAATGTACTGTTTATGGTAAGGGAGGACTAAAGGCAGAATCAAAGTGTGAGATAGAAGTAGTTGACTCCGTTACACCTTCCACTCCAGCTCCATCGACCCCAATACCGTTAGTAAATTATGTATTATACTTAATTATGTAAAATAAAACTGATGTTCATATATATGAAATCAGTGAATAAAATTCACTTCTTGTTGATAATTTTATACAGAATACATTCATTTATTTTTCTCAAAACAATATGAACAGATTTATGATTTTTTTATCAAAGTGAATCATTTTGTCTGTTATTTTGATTCATTGCTTTTTAAATTTAAATTTATTATTTATACCTAATAATCATTTTTCTTTAATTTATTATTATATTATATTATTATCACCATTATTATTAGCATTAATTATCTAATTGAATTACTTTTTCATTATTGTCACTATCATCAGAATTGGAATCATAATCATTGACTTAATGAATATAAAATTCATATGCATCAATTTAGTAATATACAGGTATTTTTTTTTTTGTTAATTTTACGAAACATTCTTTTCCTTTCAATTTTTCTCCAGATATTCTAAAAAGCCATTATTCATTATGAAGCCAAGGAATGTGGAAGGACTGGAAGGTGATACAATAATTCTAAACTGTGAAGTAGTTGGCGATCCTAATCCTACAATTACCTGGCTACGAGACGATCTCAAGGTAGGCCAATTTTAGTTTGAATATTTATATTTATTATTATATTATACAGTTATTTATTTTATTAATTATCTGTTATTTATTTTTTACTTGAGGAATCGAGTAATTCTATAGTATTTGTTCTTGATGAGAAGTTACATGCCAGCCTTCTGTATCACAGCCAGTAATTTTGAATAAAATGTAAAATGCATTTTCTTATGTCTTAAGGCTCAATGATGTGTTAATAGCCCCAGGCTAGCGTTTAACCACTTAACTTTTCCTTTGATGATATTAGCCTTTTTTACCCCTTTATTTGGCAAAAACATTTTTAATAATATAGACCGAATGGAAGTTCATTCAAGGAAGCGTAGATGATTAGATTCTGTACATATTTTTGGTATTGTTGAGAATTATTTTTAATTTACCCATATGAGTAATGTATCACAATAAACAATCATTTCTAATTATTACCTTTATTTTAGTAAAAACATCAATTTATAAAAAAATAACAATCAAGATCAATCATTCAATCTTTTATAAACTATGGATTATGAACATTGTTTTTGTAAATCTAATTGCGCAGTTAATTTGATTTACTTTAATTGTTCTTCTTATTTTTCTTCCACTCATTTCCCTTTCAGCATGGGGGTGCTTCCAGCCATTTGTGCTATGCGTCTCTGTCTCCGACAAGGTTCTTCATTTCTCCTATGGTCTTCCCTCTGTGTCTCCCCATTCATTACATAAGGTTGATATAGGAGGTTCTAGGCCGTCTTCTTTCCACTGGTCTTGCCTCCATGGTCTTTATTGGGTCTCTGTGATGATCTATGCAGCAGACATATCCATACCATCTCAGTTGTCTCTTCTCCAGGGTTTCCGTCACCGGCTGTACATTCTTCTCTAATTCTGTTACTCGGGACACAGTGCCAATGTTTTACTGGCAATTCTCCTAAGAAACTTCATATCAGCTGCAGTAACTCGACTTTGCAGCCTCTCATTCAGAATCTAGTTCACTGCTCCATTGTGAAATACTGGTTAGAAAACGGACGTGAATAAGTGGAGTTTTACATCTTGTCCCACCAGTCTTTTTCCGATAACAGAATTACAGATTGTGGTAAATGGAATTAGCCATAGAAATTCTGCTTGAGATTTCCGAATCAACTTTACCAGATCCACTGATTACCTTACCAAGGATAGAAATTCTGTCACCACCTCCATCACCTCTTCATCACAGACAGTCTGGACATCTTAAGCTCTACTGTCTTAAAGATCTTGACCATTTTGGGTATTAATAGTTATTTCCTTTCTCTTCAATTCCTCATTCCACTCTTTTACTGCCTGAACGGAGATTCAATGATGGTGGATAGTATCAAAGTTAAATTTTAATAATTGTAAAATAATTAAATATAAAAA
Source organism: Rhaphigaster nebulosa (assembly GCA_948150685.1). NCBI lineage: Eukaryota > Metazoa > Arthropoda > Insecta > Hemiptera > Pentatomidae > Rhaphigaster > Rhaphigaster nebulosa. The sequence continues at coordinate 124,506,295 of OX411306.1, read as the reverse complement.
ACAGATTTTTAAGGTGCTCTAAAAAGAATATTTTTACTTTACTTAGTATGTACATATATAATATTACTACCTACTTTACCACTTGTAACTCAAAAACAACCCGGCAGAACAAACTTAATGGCAGTTAATGGCAGAATTTTCAACTTCTCCATATATTTTAATTTAAAAAATCTAACACTCAATTTCGCCAGGGACTAATAAGATTGACTCAATATTGATTTTTTTACGATTTTTTACACCGATCGAAATTATTTTATTTTTGTAGTGCACCTTGTAAGTCTTTTTTAAGTGTAGTACTTGGATGGGTGACCGCCCAGATTTGGGTGACCGCCTACCGGGGAAAATCTACGCAGCCTGCGGCGATCTCCCCTCCCCCGGGTATGTGAGGCCCGTCAGAGGCTACTCGCACAAACCGGGCGTTGGAGTGATGACCCTATCTCTTGTATCTAAATTGTGAATCGTGTTGTGGTCTTCCAGGATGTTAAATAGCCGCCCGGAGGTTTGGTCCATGGACGGTCTGCTTCGGGGGAAGAAATATAGGTCCTCGTGCGCCTACTGAACGCAAACAGCCATAATCCGTGGGTCTAGACCAATTTGTCACTGTCCTTGAACCCGAGAGAGTCGGGTGGGAAGAGCACTGCCGAAATGGCCCCAAAGGGACTGGCTATAGAGCAATGGCAGCCTGCCGCTGCACCATGGAAACCATGGTTCGCAGCAACGTGAGGTTGGGTAATCCCCTCCAGGCTGTCTGAGCTCACGCAAGCGATAAAATGTCTGTAAGATGACCACATCGCGCGGCCGAAGATCTGCATGGTCTATATAGCCGACAGAAAAAATAAATAAATAAAATATATATATTATATATATATATATATATATATATATATATATATATATATATATATATATATATATATATATATATATTTATATATTTATATTAATAAAAAATTAATATTTCGAATCGTCCTATCGTGAGCACTACTTGTCGCACTAAAAGCTATACAACTTTGAAGTTTTTTACAATAGTTCAGTTAATTTTTCCTTCCAGTATTGACATACAAATAAATTTTAGAGGACATCGTATATAAATTGTATTTGTAAAGATTTCTTTAAGATTATAAGCGTCCTTCCAAAGCTGAGAAAAATCTCGAAAATTTATGACTTTCTTTTTTTTTTTTCTCTCCTTTTTGCTAAAGCGGACAAGATTAGCGAAACGCGGAAGAAAGTTAGTACATCGGAGCAGATCTATGGAATACATAGATATAGAGCAGATCAATTTAAGAAATACATAGATTTCTTCGGAAGCGATAGAGCTCCTCCTATACATTCAAATAATCCTGGTTGGAATATCAGGTAAATTTTTCCAGTTTAAAATAATCTCACTGAAAAATTCAAATTTGGATTTTTCAAGTGTACATTACTGTTTTTTTTTGGAATTAGTACTAATAAAACATTCTGAATTTCTTACATTCGTGATGAATTGTAGTCAATTCATAACTGTGTTTCCATTTGTGTAACCTATTCCATAAATGTTAAAAAATATAAACCACAAACACAATAATATCCATCATTTTATGGACCCATCTTTAGGACTCAAAAGGAATGAACTAATTGGAGAAACTTTGTTCTGCATAAGAAGATAAATGTATGCATGATGTTCATAACGAATTCAATATAAGAGTATAAACATTAAAGCTGTTCCAGCATAATTTCAAAATCAGGATTGAGTCTTGTAGCAGACACGATTGCATGAAGGTGTCCTTAGAAGAGGTACTTAAGTAAAAAAAGTACTTAAAAAAGGTACTTAGGTATGCCAAGAGCTATCTGCATCAAAAAATATATTCTTGAACTATTCAATAAATAGTTGAGTTCAAAGCAGCCGACACTCCCACGCTAAACTGCATTGCAGGCGTAAATATAATGCAGCAAGCTAGAACATTAGAGTACAAGATGACTTAACAAGGAACTTCACATATGTATGCGATCCACAGTGTTCTGTTAAATAGATACATAATAAGAGGAGTTAGTAATCTGTCGAAGGATTGCAGATTGTACTGTTCGGATTCGTAAGATGATGGATTTATATGTCGAAGGATATATTGATTGGTAGTATGATGGATTTATTAACAGTAATAACATTAATTTCTATTTCGGTCCAAAGGAGTTTATGAGCCTTCTAGACCGTCCTTTAATTTTTTTGAGTATGCGAGTCTTCTATTTTAATCGTCTTTTCATATAATTATTATAGATTATTATATATACGTATATTATAGATTATTTGCAGATAGATGTTCTTAATAAATATTTGTGGCAGGTTTCTCGACGTAGTGTAAATAAATTTTCGACTTAAAATGTTTCACTGGGCTGTAGACTGTTTTGGAAAAAGTCAGTGTAGCCGGACCGGAACTAGAATTTTTGCCGAGGAGGGAGGCAAGCTAAATTTTGCCGCTACTTCTTTCATCCTCAATGAAAATCAATGACAGTATTTTAGGTGACATTATTTCTAAATAAATATCATCATCCCAGAACATTAACAACATTAACTGATTTTACTGTCTGAACTGAGGTCAATACAATCAAAAAGCAGAATCCAATATTTTCTGCAATCCCCCTCTTTCTAGATCCGTCCAAGCAGTATACAAAAAGAGTCAATGTACCTTCAAAACAAACTTTGTTTTTCTTTCCAAGAGAAATCTGTTATCTAAAAATAATTTTATTATAAACGAATTAGAGAGAGCATGGCGAGAATTTTTATCTTCGTTCTAACGATTTCTAATCCACTTTTTACTCTGAACAGACATTATGCATTTTTTTTCTTTTAAAAGAGGAAGCTATTTCATCCAACACATGCCAGTCGGTACTTATATAGTGATGAGTTTAGTTCTCTATCTCCGAATCGGTAATCATGATAAATACTTTGGTGAATTCATTTATTCATTTAGTTAGTGAATTCAGTAGTAATTTATAAACAAATTTAATAACGATAGTAAACTGATAGAAGCAAATGCGAAGTACTTTAAAATACAATAAGATTTCGAATGCTCTTTGTGCTTAATGATTTGTTGATAAATAGGACAAACTCTTGGTATACAGCTATTCTCGAAGGAATCGTAACAAAAAACAAACAATTCATTATCACTATATTAATACGATGAATTACAATTAAGCATATATATATTTTTTTTAATCTCTAGCCCCCATCTTAGTTACTTCATAAACTTAATGGATAGAAGTAAACTGTTTTATTAGCTTATATATCATTGGTGCACTGCCAAAGTGACGTATCTGCAAATTTGGCTATTTTTGGGTTTTATTGAATTTTAACTTGTATTTTTCTATTCCCTATGCAATGCCAAAAATACCTGATTGAATATGTGACGTCACTAATTAAACATGCAAAATATGACCAATATAATTAAGAAATTAGCTACGTTACTTCTCCAAACATAAATCAAACTCAGTGTTCTCAGCTGCACAAATTTTCCGATATACCACTTTGTCATTGCAATGGCGATATAATATTTATTAAAAAAATATATATATTTAAAAATAATTTATCAAGTAAAGTGAATCAAATTAACTGAGCAATTAGAGGGACAAAAACAATATCCATAATTCATAGTTTATAAAGGGATGATCTTGATTGTTTTGTTTTTTTAATTGACGTTTTTACTAAAATAAAGGTAATAACTAGTCTTGGCAAAAAATCAAGACTCTCAGACGTAGAAAGTTAAAACAAATAAGAAATATAAAGAATGAGAGAGGAGACATAGTGTCTAATGAGAAAGAGGTGCTGGAAGTCTGGCGTAGGCACTACTCAAGACAGTTCGAGGGCAATCCGAAAGAAAGAGATCATCCTGATGGGGTGATGGGACCCAGGGCGGAGGATCAAGGAAATGACCCGATTGAGGAGGAGGAGGTTGAAAAGGCTATTGCGAATTAGGGATTGATCCTTCTATACCATCATGCGGATGCTAACTGCTATTGCGAAGATTAAAACAGGAAAGCAGCAGAACGAGTAACATAGTCCCAGAATTTCTTAAATATGGAGGACCAGAGTTAGTATGAGCTCTACAAAACTTCTTCCAAATAGGGCGACGAAAGAATTCCTTTAGGAATGGGAATACAACGTTATAATCCCCATCGATAAGAAAGGGAGTCAAAGTGATAGCTCCAATTACAGACCAATTTGTCTGTCTCTCGTGCTTTGTAAGTAAATACATCCATAAAGTAAGCCGGTTAATACCATCCGTTCTAGTGGATTCTGACCTATAGGAAGAGAAACGTGCTTATAGACCCAACAGGCAAACTCAAGATCAGATCTACACCTTCAGAAATATGATAAAGAGGTCCAGGGACCGTGACTGGAACATTTATCTGGCATTCTTGGACCAGAAGGCAGCATTCAATTCGGTGCCCTCGCAAAGAAATTTGGGAGTCCTTTAAGGCAAAGAACATTCCTATAAAGCTTCTGAAGGCTATAAAATCAAATTACCAAGAGCCGAAGGGTGTTGTGCACCTAAGGAGTGTTTGGACTGGAGAAGAGAGTGAAACAAGGTGATTCTCTGAGTCCTCTTCAGTTTATTGTGTATATGGATGAGATCGTCCCTATTTGCAAAATACTCACAGCACGAATGCACAGGGGCTAATGGAACTTACATTCTATCGTTATAAAGTTTCTCCTTTTTGCAGACGAGTTAAAATGATTTTCTAATTAGTAGATTATAAAAGATGTTTTCAAAAAAAAAAAAAAAAAAAAGACTTAACAGGTGTGCTAAAAAGAATAAAATAATTTCGGTCAGTGAAAAAATCGAAAAAAAAAAAATGAATATTGAGTCAATCTTATTAGTCACTGTCGAAATTGAGTGTTAGATTTTTTTGATTAAATATATGGAGAAGTTGAAAGGCAACTACCATTTAATTTGTTCTGCCGATTTGTTTTTGAGTTACAAGTGGTAAAGTAGATAGTAATATTATATATGCACATAGTAAGTAAAGTAGAAATATTCTTTTTAGAGCAGCTTAAAAATCTATTTTTTATATTTAGTTATTTTACAATTATTAAAATTTAACTTCTCATAATTTATCTTATTTAAAACAAAATAATGGGTGCAAAAATTAAACAAATAATTAAAAAATAAAATAAAAATGCAGTGATCTTTCACAATCTATTACGTTGCAAAAGAATTTCTGCATTAATTTGGAAAGAAATACACCGATTGCACAAGTTCGTGCGATTTAATTCATGTAAATTTAAATAGTACGCTAAATTTGCACTACTATAATTATAATGAAGTTCGGTAATGAGTCGATATAAAGATCACTTGATATAAAGATCACTTGATCACCAACTACATGACCCCTTCTATTTACAAAAACGTTTTTGAAATATTTTCTTAACATCAATAGAAAAAGATCGCAAGTAGAAATAATAGTATTTATTTATCCATAATCACAACTAAAGAAACGGGCCTCTTTCGAAATCAATACGGAATCGTATATTAATTGAGTCTCAAAAGACAAGTCATTTCCGTCTGAAATTAATACACAAAAGTTCGAGAATAGGGATAGAGAATAGAGAAACCAATATTAACAAAGCAAAATATTGCAACACTCTTGTGTGATCACGAATAACTTATTTTATTTTATTTATAAGAGGATTTTTATTTTTAACAATTTTTTTCTATCTCTCCGTTGTCCCTCCCTTTTTAATTTTAATGAGGCCGATGGGAGAAGAGGCTATTAGAAAAAAAAATCCTCCCATAAGTTGGCAACTCATCGCGTTTATATCCTGTAAATAATCCATTCGATAAACGTTACATAACGTGGTGATGAAAACAATTTAATGAGATAAATAATACCATACTGGCTAATGTCCGAATGTTTTTTTATAATTTTACCTGCTTTCACCTGAATATAGATACCGAAATATTTTCATAAATGTAATTACGAGAATATGGTGGGTTTGGACGGTAGGGATAGTACACTAAAATGTAAATTGCTTTTTATACAACGGAACAAACTTTAAGGTGACAGTCTCACTGGCTTTCTATTCTGAGAGCAGGCCATGCTATATTAGACGGGTTGGTGCAGCGCAGTAAAGCATTTCTTAAATAAGTGTAACACTCATCAGGTTTATGAAGGTTGAGTGATAAACATCTCTAATATAATTCCATAATTGGAGTTATCGAGATTACAGATGGATACCGCTTTAGATAAAGATCTTTTACCTTAAATACAATCTTAACAATCGTCAAACTACATTAAGCCGGTAAAATATGGTGATCTAGCAAGAGCCAAATATGGTCGATTCCTCTTAGTCGATCTTTCTTTGATTACTGATCCCTTGTCCATAAATCCGTAGTAACTGCGGCGCACTTCATTAGGCGGGACTATAGTGAACTAACAACGCTATTATCACGAGGCGGCCATATGGTCTCATTGTGCTCGCTTAATTACTTTTATTAGGAGAGTACTTCGGTGAAGCGCGGTTTATTAAGGTCAGAGGTATCATGGCAACCTGTCAGAATATGGCTGATCAATACCATCTCGATGGGGCAATAGGATAGTGACTCTCCTGCCGAACTTTCGTTTTACTCTAGATCGAGGGCAAATTATTTTGAGTGATGGTTTTCTAGATTTAAACTGACATTTGGTGTTTTGATACAAACTCTCAATTCGGACGTAAATAAACTATTTCATTCGAAAATGAAATGGTATCCCCTCCTTCATCAATTCAGCCGTGCATCCCTTCTAACAGACACCCAAGGAAACAGTTCTTGGCTCGTGCCACACACCGCTTCGAATTTGAAACCCGTTTCGCACGTCGTGTGGAAAATCTGGCATTCCTAACCGTCTACATCGGCGACGGATAGCAGAGATATTCTGGAAGAAACTTCTAGGATTGATTTTACCACGAATTTGGACAACATCGTGCCGTCCCGTCATTGGTGGACGTGGATCAGTTAAGGATTAACTGGTTGTTCTGCTGGTTCCACCTGTCCTGTCCCATGTCTACAGATCACCATTTAGTTTTTCGGAAAACATTTTAAAAGACCTTTTGTTATTACTTTAAGAACGGGGCACTTGATGAAGTAATAAATAGTTAATATGATTATTTTCATTTATTCCACTCATTATTAGCGAGCTTCAAATCGTAAATGTTTGCTTACAAAATAACGTAATAAATAGCGGACATTGAAAGTAATATTAACATAATTAATGAATAAATACATATATTGTCAACCAATTAACCAGAACCCAATGAAGAGTTCCTTATACGAAACTGATTTGAAAAATTCGGAGCGGCAAAATACATGACCGTAATATACATAAAATTTTTAATAATTCTGTTTTACTTCAGCCAATCAGTTTCATTTTAAAATTTAAATATTCACATTATTTATCCATTTCTCCAATAATTATTTGCTAATGTGATGAGTATTCTAAATCTGGATCATATTCAAATGAAACACTATTGAACGATGATCGCGTTAATGCAAGTTGTATTGGCATCCGCTGTAGATTTAACAGTCTTTGTGCATCAGCGATGCGTTACCGCGATTTTATTTGCCTTGTATCTGTTAATAATATAGATTATCTCTGCTAGCCGACATTGGTTACGTTGCCTCCGACATTCTTATATACGTAACTGTGTCTTCTGATTTCTTGTATTTTCATTTTCTTGTAAGCTTTGTTCTGTCGTTAGATTTTCTCGTCCGAACCGTACATTTCGATTATATGCACGACCAATATATAATCGTGTTTCTTCCTTTTGGAATGTTATTATAAGTGTATAAAGATAGAATTTTTAGATATATAAATATACTATTTTCACTACTCACAAATATTTTAAATTTTTCAAATATCTGAAATTTCACATATGGATACTTTAATCATGATAATTTTTTATACGGTTTTCAATAGTCTACAAGATAAGGATAACAATAGTGTGAAGGTACAAATCAAAATTCGAAATTTTTGGAAAATCATATCTAAAGTGTTGTTTTTTTTACACTTTTGATTACATCTCATCAAAACTCACAGAACATTCGTAATACCCATTCGTAGGATTTGACAAATCTTCAATTGTATTAAAAAACAGGTATTTAAAACTGTAGAAAAAAAAGCTTTAAATATGTTTATCCAACAATTTCAATTTTGAGCAGTTCCTTTATTCTACGTTCGGATCCTAACATAGCTATAAACCATCGTGTCGAATTCACAAATAGTTCGGTTTGAATACGACATTAATCGGCCAAGTCGTTCAGATGTATATATCTATATTTATTTCTACTGGTTTCAAATAAAGTTTTTACATCAATAATGAATTATTTATCTCTCATGTTTTATATTTAAACACACACACACACACACACAATATATATATATATATATATATATATATATATATATATATATATATATATATATATATATTTCTTTTCTTTTAGTAGTCTAGGTTATAATCATGAGTTATGTACAGCGAGAATATAATATATGTGACAGGCAAATGAAAGGAGTTAATGAAAACATCTTAAATCTCTCCAGGTAAGAGTTGCGGAATTTCACGAGGCTAGCTTGCAAGATTTGGCCGTTGTCCCGCTTCGTAAAAATGAATTTATATATTTAGCTCTTTTAGATGCTGAAATTATTTTAATTCGGTGCCTTAGAATTTCTCGCCTGTCTTTTCCACCGAATTAAAGAAACTGTGATAATAAATTTTGAAAGCATCCGCCTAGCACAAACATTCTACTCCCTGGAGACTCGAACTAATGAAGCATGTCTGCTTTGGATCCTGCTTGACGATCTCTGATATCTCGCAAGATAAGTGGCGATTAATCATATTTCATGAGATATCTAAATGCTATTTCCTCTGTTTTATTTTTGATAATAAATCAATGATATCGGGCTCTTCAAGATAAAGATGGCATGCAGCTAAAGTGGCATCCTGTTATTTAATAAAGTAATTATTATAATTTATTGTTATTGCGGACGAAGGAGATAGAGTCGTTATGGATGGCGCTCTGTGAATCTGTAAAAACGAGATTTTAAACTAATGAGGTTTGAGATTGTATCACGAACAAAATTAGTATTGAAATATTACTAATAATTAATATATTATTGATAGATTAAAAAAATATACTAAATATGAAGACCAACTAAATAAAGATTGTACGTCAGGCCAAAACAAACAAAACAGACTATGTGTTGAATTTAAAGCATATGCTAATCATATTTTGATTCATGAAATGCACTATTTCTATTTTTTAGTCATTCTTTTTTAGACTGTTGATGTGAGATGTACAGCATCTGATCTGAATATAATCTTATCTTTATCTGTGATAATGATGCGGCGAAACGTTGACCGGTTAATTATTTACTAGTATTTGAGAGACTTTATACTCGTTTTAGAATCATCCAATTATTTTCTAAGAGTGATTATTGTATTTATTTTTATCTTTTGCTCAGATTATATATTTAAATTTAAATATTGTTGATATGACGTATATAAGGACAAATATGTATAATTCCGTGTCTCAAATTAAAAATGAATGGTTCAGCTTCCCGTGATTCTTCACTGACTTTTTTTTTCAAGATGCTACTTAGCCCTGGGGCAATCATGGGCAATCACGAAATGTACTGTTGGAATGTTATTTAATTCCTATTTATATTGAGCTCTGTATTTTTGTAACCTCTAGACGCTCTCAGATCCCTGGATGTAAAACCGATAAATCACTTATGAAAACCGTTTAGGATTACAGTGGCAGGTAGTTCCTGAGATTGTATCTAATACTTATACCTAATATTTCTTGTCACAGACACCAATTACTAGCCACTAGCAAATACAAATTTCTTAAATTTTGAAATGGATTTCGAAAACTTATCTACATTTTATCAATGAAACAAATATTTAAAAATACTTATTTATTTCCGACACACTGTTGTTGCAACCAAGTCGATACTTTTTTTTTACTTAGATAATTCTTAATTGAGAAATTTGGAGATTGGTTGTTCTTAAGTCATTACAATGAGTCATACCCAAAATATAAGACTGGATATAGTGAGGTATGAACCTGTGGCGGACCATTATTTCCGCTGTGAATTACTTCCATACCGAAGGGTTGAAACTCTATTCTGTGACACAGACCAGGAGCGTGTTCCTAAGGCAGCATGAACTCTAGAATGGTCTGGCTATGGAAGCAGGGGCCTCTAAGTGATCTAGCCCTAGCAGGAGTTGACATCGCATCTGATTATCCGTTATGGCAGGGTAAGGCCGAGTAATTGTGTTTGTTCTGCGCTCTGTACCTCTTTGGCGCCGGCACTGCCTTTCTTTGTCTCCAAGGTTTCTCTCTTGAACGCGTTTTAGATTTTAGGTTTCTCCCGTAATGACTTGCTGCATTTGAATTGGCAACAGAAAATAAATTTACTCGACAAGTTTGGTTATAATTAATTTACGAGATTTATATACTGATATGTATATTTTTTTCTTTCTTTCTTTTTTTTTTCTGTTAGCACTACATACAATGCTGATGGCCGCGCGATACAGACATTTTATCGCTTTTGGGAGCAGAGAAAATCTGGAGGGGGGTCACCCAACACCACGTTGCTGCGAATCATGGTTTCCATGGTGCTGCCCATAGCTCTACAGCCAGTCCCTTTGGGCCAATTTGGCAGCCTCCTTCCCATCGACTAACTCGTGCTTAAGGACACACACACACACACACACATATATATATATATATATATATATATATATATATATATATATATATATATATATATATATATATATATATATTTTTCGGTTGTCTCTATAGACCTTGTAGATCTTTGGTCGCGCGATGTGGTGTTCTTACAGACATTTATTGCTTGCGGGAGCATAGACAGCCAGGAGGGGGTCACCCAACCTCACGTTGCTGCGAACCATGGTTACCATGGTGCAGCGGCAGGCTGCCCACTGCTCCATAACCGGTCCCTGTGGGGCCAATTCGGCAGTGTCCTTCCCACCGACTCACTCAGGTTCAAGGACAGTGACAAATTGGTGTAGATCCACGGATTATGGCTGTTCGGAGTCAGCAGGCGCACGAGGACATATATTTCTTTCCCCGAGACAGACCGTCCATGGACCAAACCTCCGGGCAGCTATTTTATGTCCTGGGAGACCACAACGCGATTCACAATTAAGGTACATGGGGTAGGGTTATCACTCCTACGCCCGGTCTGTGTGAGTAGCCTCCAGTAGTCTGACGGGTCTCACATACCCGGAGGGAGGGGTGATACATTTCTTGAATTATTACTTTAATTAAATTAAAGTGGTGCCGGTGCCGGGATTCGAACACACAATCTTTGGGTTTGTGAGTGCACTTTTGCAAGCGCGCTGACCCGCTCGGCCATCCCGACCCCCATATATATATATATATATATATATATATATATATATATATATATATACACATATATATACACACACACACACAATCACTTCTTGCAGGAATTGTAACCCTAGAGATTTTTGATCCTTTTCTGCAGTGTCATGTCTATTTAGACTGAGGCATAGCCTACAATCTGGCTTCCTCCGTCTCCCAGAGTGAGTACCACCACGCCTCCTATCCTGACCACCAAGTCATGTGACCGGCATTCCGAGCCACCATCCATGATGGATTCAAGTTCCAAGTGACCAATCGGTCTTAGTCCTCGGATTATGGCTATTCGGGGTCAGCAGTCGCAAGAGGACCTATATTTCATTCCCCGAAGCAGGCCGTCTATGGACCAAATCTTCGGGCCGCTTTGACATCCTGGAAAACCACAAAGGGATTAACAATTTAGGTACACGGGGTAGGGCTATCACTCCTTCACCCAATATAGTATATGCATATATATATATATATATATATATATATATATATATAATTTTTTTATCGGTATTTAACGTCCTTTTCTGCTCCTATTGAGGTAAACTGGACGGGCCATTCCTACAGGTTTCCATCCCATACTAACCAGAATGGGGAGGGCGAGAATCATTCCTTGGTTCCACCACGAAATAAATTTCATCTCGTCCAGACCGGATTCGAACCGGTGCTAAGGCGAGATCGAGGTTGCTAAGGTGACGCCTGAACACTTTCGGCCGCCAAGGCCTCAAGAGATTTTTGTATTTGTTTATTGGCGACTAAGGCATGGTTTAGATGGAGAGGATCGGTATAAGAGATGTGTGTGTCAAACAAAACGTCGCCTGCAATCTCCTTTGATTTCCCCTTTCGGCAATTTGGTTGCCCAGGATTAATAAACGTCAGCCAGTTGTTGTTCTACCTTTTACAAAAGGAGATTTCTCTTTATATTTTCAATGAAATATGGAAAAAGTTAAACATATAAAATAGGAGAATACTGGATTTTGATCATTCTCAAATCAGAAACGGCGCTGGATCAAATCCGGTCTTGGCGGTTGATTTTTATTTCATAGCCGATCATCGGAATAAATCTCGATCTTCTCTCTCTGATTAGTATAGGTTAGTTATTTTTAGAATAACCCGTATTTTCTGCTCTGGTTGTGGTAGACAACGACGATAAACCTCAACAAAAGTCAAGAAACAAACGAGAGAGGCCTTGGCAGTCGACAAGCATCCAAACAGGTTGTGTGCAATTAGGATTGGCTTTTGTTTCTTGTGGACTCGCGAATCGTTAATAGAAATTAAAACACTGCGATATTTTTAGATATCCGCTTTGCTTAGATTTAATGGATTATACATTTAAATTAGAAGAGGTCTTAAAAAAAATGTTCCAGTAGATTTCATACTCCCTTTACCTCTTATAATGAGGAAGCGAAAACAAAACCATGATTTTATATAATGGGATAGCACTTGTGGATTTATATGTTATGTTATTTACAATATATATTACTTATTTATAACTAATTGAAATATTTATTTTTTAACAAAGGATAGTTAGAAAACAAATGGCTAAGAAGGCTAGACAAGTGGCTAGACAAGAGTCTAGCCGCTTGGATTGGGTACAAAGCCAAAAGCTGCCCCAACAGATAGTCTTCTATCTAGTATCAAACACGTTTCTGGTTTGCTTCCCTTGGCAACTTACTTTCTCAGTGCAATTTCGTACCTATGTTCACATTTCTTCCCGGTCCATCTCTATCCTCATCTCTTACTCTAGACATATAAGGATCTTATCGAGTTGAACAAATAGTCTGCAAGCAGTATATTAGTATGTTAGATGTATGGAAGATGCCAGTAGATAGTAAGAAGTAGTCTGACGTAACCATAATGTAGCAGTCATTGTTATAAATGAATGTACTTTATTAGCACTCTCGTACACTTAGTGCATTTTTTAGAAACTGTTGCCTGCTGTTGGCTTTTGCTTTGATGTTCTTTGAAGAATACAATGCTTTATGGATGTAGTAATAATACTTTTCAATAAAAGCCTTTTTATTATTATTATGTATCATCACGAGTTAATTGAACGTCCGCATATATCCGCTTAATATTAGTATGAAGTAGGAGGATCAAATTTTCTTTCCCCTACCTGACCATTTCTGAAATACAGAGCTTCGGCAGCAGTGGGGTATTACGCATGGGATGTATGCATGCTACTGCTGCCAATGAAATTTAGCTTTATTCATTATTCTTGTAATGATCCTTACATCATAATGTAAAGATATCTTTAATTATGAAAACAACAATTGGTGGGTATCCAATGGTGCAGTCCGTTGCGCGGTTGCATATATTCTTTTTAACCCTTAAACCCAGACAGTCAATATGAGCTACAGAACCAGAGATACGAGTCGATATTACGCTTCTGGAAGTGCAAAACGTAAAGCAAAAAATGAAAAGGAAAAATGAACCAAAATAATACCTATATCAAGAGCTCGCAAGCTGACTGATTTTTTTGATGCCGTGCGTTTATTATTCTGAATTCAAATACAGAAGTCGCCTCTCACTGTGTAGTAAATTGAAGGAAGTGGTATAGAGGAATCATTACCAATATTATCATTAAGATCTACAACTCTTCACGATTTAGCTACATTTTCCACAGTTAAACTGCATTCGAATATACAGCGAGCCTTCCCCGTTCAGCCATATCAGCTTCAACCCAAAGAGAGGCAGAAAGCACAGCACATGTTTCCGATGCAGCGACATCTTCCACAAGTAAAATGAAAGCAAAATATACTCCATCGATATTGGTGAATGACCCATTACTCTCTGCAGCGAAGAACATTTTTCGACATTAAATTGTTTAAGAAGTGAGTCAAGAAACATGGTGGGTCAACATAGTCACCTCAATAAATTTCGAATGTAACTTACTTAGAAAAATAGATTTGTATAATGTTATCTCTAAATTTGCTCATATTAAATTAAGAAGAGTTTGTAAAAGTTTTTTTATTTTATTATCATTCTTTGAACCTAGGTCCTCTAGTAATATTTGCTAAGTTAAAATAAAAAAAATACAGTAAATTCTGCTCCAAGTAGACTGTTATGATATAATCTGCTCCAGAACAGGAATAAGCTTTTACTGAGTAATTTTTAACATCTGATTGAAACTTTATAGTCACGATCTCTTCTTCCATAGCAACTCTATAAATCTTTCCAAGGCCTGGAACATTTTACACAAGTTTTATTTATAGGTACTTGAATTAGATAAGGAGGAAAAGAAAAGGTACAGAACTTAGCCCAATTACTGGAGGGTTTAATGAAAGAGTAATAAATTAAAACATTGTTGCGTTTAATTGGAAACGTTGGAGTGATTACCAGTTATAGTGGATGCGGGGCGGACTAGCGGTCTGCAGCACGTGTGCTAGAGAGTGGATAACTTGGGTTGTTATTTAGAGCTGAACCAGATTCGAGCTTATTCCTCTCTTCTCACGCACAGGATTCTTATTTATTTTCTAATTTTTATATTCACGAAACACTTATAAATTCTTTTATACCACTTCGCGTTTGACAATTATTTATAATCAACTGGTAGATGCAAACAGAATCCAAATAATAGTAAATTTATGTTTTTATTAGAAAATTTGGTACTCACTTCAGCGGTTGATATTTAAATTGGAATGTTAGTAAGAAGATTAGCAATTCCTCTGCGCATGGAAACGATTTGAAGATTGATAATACGGTTTTCTAATTGTCTTTAGCTAAATGACTATTTTACCACCTCGATTTGAAAAAAATCATGGAATCCATGTGAAATTTCGTATAATTGAATAGTGAATTTCAAAACGTTTCGTTTTCATTTACTTCAAAATTTTCTTTTATATTTTTGGAGAGAGGGAAAAAATTGAGGAGTCTGAAACATCTCGGAACCTATTGGAAATTGAATTTCAAAATCATCAAAAGAGTGTATTTAGTATGGATGACTGTATGAGCCTCAGGTTTTCCGCGTTAAATTTGGATCTGCAGCAAGTATGCCTAAAATATAAAATAGCATTGAGAATAATAACTTATAGTATGTTATTCGATCTCATTTGTTACAACTATTTTCAAGGAATAAGGTTAAAACGACAATAAATTTTTATAAACGGTAATGAAATTTGAAAAAAATTCAGATTTTCACACTTTTTTTCTGTTATCCTCCCATTTTATTTTTAAAAAAACGTTTTCACACAATAATTTCACACAAGTTTCCATAGTCAACTTGCTTTCACGGGTTGTCATGACAACGAAATTTACACATTTTTCTCATAGCAATTTATTTTATGGTTACTGCTCTGTTCCTGTTATGTTATGTTCCTCCGTGATATTATGAAGCCTAAAGCCTTTCTCGATAGACGGTCTATCTAATAGAATTTTTCAAATCGGGCTGGTAGTTGAAATTAGGGCGTTCAAACAAACGAACTCTACAACTTTGCACATATGCATAGAAGAGGATCCAAAAATTAAGTAGAATAAACAAGAGATACTTAAAAATTCCACTACTAATCTCATTTTCTTTTAAATTACGGATTGCGATTTTTTCTTTTTATCTTTTTTTGGCATTGGCGTCTCTAAAAAAATTAAATTTGATAACTGCTGATTTGAATTTAACTAAAATTTGTGAGATGATTCTTAATAAAACAAGAATGGAGAAGTTATAAACACTTCGTGGAAAGATAAATGCACGGCCAGTTTTTATGTTTATAAGAGTTAGTATTTTTGAAAACAAATAAATTTTTTTAAAACGAATGTTATTAAGATGAAATTTAATTTAAATTTATGTTCTAAGAAAAGACATTTTAGAATTTTAGATTCTAAGTATTAAGTATTATTATAATATTAAAATTATTTTAACTTATGATGCAGTAATTCAATTTCATAAAACTTTTGTATCTTGAGTTTAACATCTCATTAATATGTTGTTTCAAATCCGATTAGCATAATCCTGAGCAGAAAAAGACGTGAGTCTCGTAGACTCACATTTTAGAATATAAATGCCTTGTATACAATAATCGGCTTCCTTGAGTATTTGTTATTAGCCCTGTGGAACCTCATAATCATCTCCGAGGGAAAGAAAAGGAAAAAAAGAAGAAGAAGAAACTATATCCGCTTAGCCGTCAGGAGCTTTATATTTTTTTTTTTATTAGGTGTGGACTAAATCGTAGAAATTACGATCGGCCCGAAATCGACAAGTCGTTTTGTTTTGTATAATTGCTTGAAGAGGCTTTTTTTTCCTGTTGATTACTTTGAAAACCTTAATTTACGAAAAAAACTTCGTTTTCTTTGTTCAACTATTATACGATTCACAGCAAGACTATATATATATATATGTATAGTTTTTAAAAAAATATATAAAGAATTAATAACTATAAAAAATTATGCCAACTGAAGAAACTTATATAATAATAATAATTTAGTTCGCATCATAGAAGGACAATTTTGGACATTTCTATACATTTCAAAATAATTTCGGTCACAAAATAACACACTTTACTATAAATTTTTCTCTATTCTTGTAGGATTGGAGATTTACTTAGCTAAAATATTCTTTATTTGTGGGTCAGCTCAGAGGATTAAAAGTGAACAAACAAGGTATTCAACCTTTGTGATGTGGTAGATAGTTTTTGAAAATCAAGTAACAGAACAAATGTGTCTTGTGTAAAATGTTTATTCTCTAAATACTTTATGTTTTTGAAAGTGAGAAGAGCCATAAAAAAATTGGAAAAAAAAATCTCAGAGCTATTGTTGCTTCTCCAAAGAGGTAAGTCTGAGAGGATTAGCGCATACTTGCTTCTATAAAAAATCATTTATATCTTTCCATTGTTAAACCAGCTGTGTATTAAAAAAATTAATCATGAATCTTCAACATATAGATTAAAATTCCGTACCTAAATTTAAGACGGAAGATTATAAACTTTAGCCTGTTCATTAAATTTGTTTTTGTTTTTTTATAACCAGACTTTGTCCACCATGCTGGTGGCCTCCGTCTTGTAGCAGGTGCCTTCAGAACTAGTCCTGGAAACAGTTTATGTACTGCAACTATTTCCATATTTAGTATAAGCATTTAGTATATATTTATAGTATATATTAAACATTTAGTATATAGCACCATATTTAGTAAGAAGACATCAACTTGCATTGAATAATAAAAATCCTACGTGGAAATCTATTTTCCAACAAAAATTGAGGAGATTCTAGTGAAAACTAAAAACTGCTTGCTCCACTTGAAATCAAAGCAAGATTTAACATTGAAGAAATCCGCTGTCTGCAATCAACAACCCTTGGACCTCAATGCTACTTGCACTAGATTTAACGCTCAACAAATACGAAAAAAATAGTATATACCACAGAATTAAATATAAATATAGTATATGAATATAAAATATTCAAATCGTTTCCTTGCGCAGAGGAATTGCTAATCTTCTTATCAACTTTATATTCAGATAATATTTTATATTATTAAAGATAATTAGCAATAGTTAGTACATTTATTCAGTCAGACAAGGCCACCCATAGAAATGTCGGATCCCCCGAAAGTTTTTAACTCGGCTCTACTAGTAGCAATATCCCAGCCGACTATTGGCTTTGGCTATTTCAAAAGTTGTAGCTTTTGATATTAAGAACTAATAAGTATTTAAAATAATCAATAAAATAAAGATATATTTAAAAAAAAATTGATGAGCCCTCTTCCAGGCTCGCAGGACCCTCTGACTGCCGGGCTCAATTTAAAACCTTTTCAATCAACAAGTTAACCGCACAATGCTACGCCACTAATGCAGCACTGTACCACGTTAGGCAGCTTGAAGATAAACACTTTATTATTTGTTCGGGTTCACTATCTGTAATGATGGCATTTACCGACATATACTGAGATTTTTTAATGAAGAAAGTTCAAAGTTATGTATCGATGGTAAAAAGCTTACACAAGCCCATGTGTACTTGTTGGTACACCATCACACGTGGGGATTAGGAGTATTATTGTCATTAGAAGAAACCAATATCCACACAACATCAGATATACACTATTTAACTATTTAAAATATCAAGCCAGGATGACCTAGGTTTAGCTTCGGGAAACCACCGAGGAATACAATAAATGAAGAAGTATTACGGAAGAGGCTAAAGCTTGGCAAAGCTCTAAGAGCAGATGGGAAGAGTTTGTTATCACTAGAATGAGGATTGGTCTCACATGGCTAACTCACGAATAGCTGATAAAGAAGAAAACTCCTCCATAGCGTGAGCTTTGTAATGTGCAGATGATCATCTACAACGTTTAAGAAGATTGCTTAGCTACATTACAGCTATTTTAAAAATTTAGGAATGGAAAAAATCTCCAAATAGTACTGATAATAACAGCACATGTATAGGAAAAATAATTAAATTCCTGATAAAATCTGTTTAACAAAATATAACAGATGAAAATAAATTATAGAAGGGCAATAAAGACCCAAGCTGTTAAGTGTCCATAAGAAGCTCAACCATGACTTAATTTTTTTGTTGTGCTTTTTACTGTTATTAAATATTACAATCTGCAACAACTGAGAGCAATGCGTTATAGAGATTTTTTTTTTATTTTAGCAAATCTTTGTTTTCGTTTCACTTAGTAATATTATTTTTTTTTCATTTTCCTATTCTAATATGTCTCGCAATCCCAACATTTCGATGTAAGAATACTCCTGTAACAATATCGAATGTGAACTATGCAGGTAGTGGCATACGCATAGAGAGGAATCTGGGGGATATATATCCTCCCTCTCTCTCTCTCGAAATTTTGGAGAAAATCTGATTTTCATACCCATCAACATAAGTTTTGTATTTTGAGTAATTATTTTTGTTTATTTATAATAATTATTGATCCAATTTTCGTTCTCATCCTTAAAACTTACGCTCAATTTGGCGATTATAGACATTTAAGTGATTACATGCGTTTTTCTTATTAGATCATCCCGAAAAAAGAAATTCTGCGTACGCGCCTGCACGTAGGTATTGACCAGTGGAGTTATATCTATGATTCCTACTACTAATCATCCATGCAAAGTACAAATTCATTTAGAATTTATGACCTATAATTTCTAACCGCCTATTGACAGCAAATACGGAGGAAGGCATCATAGTGCGAATAAGGATGGCTAACTATTATTACTGCTGTAACTGATCAGTTTTATAGATGCGAATGAGTTGTTTTAAATGCATAGCACTAAATTATTACAAGAATAGAACACTAGGACTGGATGGTAGTAGACATTCAATTTGTTTGGATCTTGCTATTGATATCTCTCAAATAATATACAATGCGGGTGCTGCATATTAATGCTCTTGAGATTTACTGCTTAGCACTATTTAATCTTGTTGAATGTTGGCTCGGCTCTAAAAATGATTATATTGTGAACTTTATGCGCTGTATCTCGTTTTACTGTTATCAAGTAGGTTATTATTTGCGCATTTCGACCAGCTCTCTTGTTATGGTCACTGGACAATAGATTCACCTTTAACTCTGCCAAACCTTAATGTTTTCGGCTACATTCATGTGAAGCTGATGCACAGAGATATTTTCTTTGACCTCCTAGCTGTGATTCGTCATGTTCAGGAGAAGCAGTGCTTCCTCTGGCAGGATGCGACACGGACTAGTAGTGGGAAAACCGTTCTTTCTAAGAATCAGTTCTATCACCGCAAAAACTAGCCCTTTCATGAATTCCCTGATTCAGTAAATAGAGCTACCTCGAACTCAGGACCGGAGGGATGGGAATGAGAGAATCGAGATCGCCATTTACTGAAACGAATAAACACGCCTGGCCCCATTACTCAATACCGAGAAGGGAATGAAAATCGTGTTATAAAGGAAAACCTAGATCACTCTTGTGATCTCCTCTGCTGTTCCGTCGGCGAATGAGTAAGAATCAGTCCCAGATCAACCCTTGTAATAGCGCAACCTTACCTCAACATCTTTACTTCACTTCTCAACCCCATGATACTCTTTACCTGTTAGTAAAGAATATAAAAACTGATTCTTGGTCAAAAGTACTGTGCCTATCGGTTACAAAATCCATTGTTATAATATTTTATAATGAAATGAAGTACGACAGGAAATCTAAAGTATATTCGAAAGAAAATAAATCTGAAGTTATTTATTTTTTACCGATTTTTGACTAGTCTTGGAGATACAATTACTAAACGTTTATTCCCAGGTCTTATTCAATTCCATTTATGATTATTATTATTTTTTTTTTTGCCTGTTCTGACACATGGATACATAAAACCAATAAAAATTATATAAATAAGCAAACAAATAAATTGTATATCATTACTATATATGTTTACGGTACTTGATCGGTAATTGATCCCTTTTCCGGCTCTCAGAAGCGGTGTATTTTGATAAGTGAGGTATCGAAAGAAAGGGAATTTCAAGGAGAAGTGGCGAATTCTAATTTCAGTTCTCAAATTCTTTCTAGGGCTTAAATAAAAGTGATGAAAAAACTGGGAATCAAAACCAGATACGTCATAATGGAACGTATTGGTCTAGCTTTTTAAAGTCTTAAAACGTACCGTTTTTGGGATAACGCGCGATATAGGTCCGCACGGGCCCTATGCCAACTTGCATATCTGCCGTTTTCATGACAACTTTATATCAATTTGAATCTGTTTACAAAAACTTTAATTGAGTGGGAAATTATATATTGTTTCCCATGTCCAACCCTAAAGAGCTCTGTTAAATCTGAATACGACACATAGAAAATGGTATAGCTGATCTAATTGCCTAACCGCTAAATTGAAGAGATGTTTTCTACTGGGGTAAGCTAATTACTTATTAAGTGTGAACAGTAACTTCAATATAGTCATTAAAAACTATGTAACTTCACCAAATGTGTGTTAAATAAATATTTTTGGTAATATTATATTGTTTACATGTATAAATATGTTTCCCTAATATCGCTTATACTTCTAATGTATTAGCGATTAGAAGAAGGATTGGTATCTAATGCGAGAGTTCTCGCTCGGGTGTACTAGTTTCGATATATTTTTTAAGACTACGACCAACGCTTCTCAAGAACAAAATCTTTCAGAGCCGAGGTAAAGGAACTCGATGTACGATCCGCTATCTAACGACAACCTGGGTCAATCGAAAGCCAATTCTTTCACTTCTGTTTTTTTTTCTTTTATAGCGATTAAGAAAAAATGTATGATGGTTATGGTTTGGTTCTTCGTCGAGTTATTTTTTTTTATTTATAAATAAAATAAGTTTTTTTTTGTGAGTTGTATTTTTTTAACTTTTTCCCTTGAACCCGTGAAAAAAAAAATTGAAATAGAATGCAACAATGTACCATTCTTACTTGTAGTATTATTGTAATATAAAAAATTAAAAAAAGCTTTTTAAGTTCTACAAAATTTTCTTATTACTTTTTGAGTCCAACACTTGCCTTAGGCTTGGTCGCATCATACCCCTAAAGATTTTAGAAAACAGTTCCATTAGTTTTATTTACAAAAGGTCTTTACAATTAGGGGAAGGTTTAAATTAAACGAGATCTCGAAATACCTACAAAAGTGTAACACGTTCATTGTCGAACCTTTGTGAAATCATATTCGTGTTCAGCGAACTACAAGACAATATTAAACGATATGTTTACAAACCAGAGAAATTTGATGCAAAATAATGTTATTCTACTTAACAATTATCGGAGTAGCTTATTGACCTTAATCATAATTTATTTATTTATTATTATATATATAATATTTATTTATTTCTGTACAACTTTACAATTGGACCGCATTATCAGTGTCGCACACGAAGCTTCCTGAAGGTCACCGCACTAGCACCCTCTAGCGCCATTTGTACTAACTAACTGCTTTGTATTCAATTCTAAAATTCGTATTCATTGGAATTATTACTGCTTTAATTAGATATTATTTCAAAATATGATTGCTTCGACTTCCACTTTTGGTTTTATACCATTAGAATAATTACTTCTAATGACGAAACTTCTTACAGGTTTAAGTTCTGATTTTCCATTTGTCCAATTCTCTTCACAATCAAATTCGACAAGAAAGCCTTGATGTTCTCAACTGTTGTCTAAAGTTTCATATTCATGTCCTTTTGAATAATATAGTGTTTTGATAATTTAAATTTATTCTATCTATTCATTTATTTTTTTTCATCTATTTATTTCCTCTATTATTCATCCAATTATGATACATCTTAATCTTCATTCTACCATCATCTAAATGTTGATTTGCTTAGAAATTTTCCAAAATAACCAAATCATTTACGATCAATTTATAAAATCTTCGTGATTTTATTATGTATACTGATTAACTTTTTGGTATGAAATAGTTTATAAGTTATTAATAGTATGTACGCTGTATCTGTTTTCCTAACTCATACGCCCTGCTTATCTACCAATTGCTGAATGTTGTGTGATCATCAGGGTGGTAATAACACCCACAAGGCGCTGACCCAGACGTTGAGAGGTCGATTATTCCATACCATGAACATATCCACTGAAATAATTTGTAGAACACTATTTATGTTTAAATTTACACTGTTTTATAGATATATATATATATCCAGAAAACTCAGAAATCCTATGGAAGAATGCAAATTGATATGAGGCTCTCGAACGACAATTAATGATCTATTTAAATTAGTAGGCACGCAATTATCACAAAACTTGAACTTAAGAAGTACAGAATAAATGAATTTACGTTTATGAATTTTAGCTCTACAAACTAGCCGAATGTACTGTATTACAGAAATCTAGTTTGCCTTATAAATCACCTTAACAAACCAGTATCTAGAATACCACAGTCATACATGGGACAAGATATAAAAGAATTATTCAATTTTTTACCTGAAAACAAGTTCAGGTAAACTAGGTTTTAAAAAAAATCATGTATAAGGATATCCATGTAACGTCAAACCATGTTCTGATTTCTTATTTTTAATGGGGATTTTTCTGAAAGATTACATCAAGAAGTTACACTGCATGAGAAAATAAAACATGCTGACATGATTTTTGTAACATTGATGAGAATAGTTGTATATAAAGTATTATGTAGTTCTAAATCCTATATTGATAAGATAATTACTGAAGCACGTACAATTGTTTTGTTACAGGGTGTGGGTGGTATTGAAAAAATATATTTTATTAACTATTTTACACATCTAATATTTATTTAATATAAACACGGAAAACATGTTAAATCTATAATAATTATTATGTGAATAAAAATGTTATAAAACGACAAAAACTTTTTTTTAAAACCAGCAGCAGTCGCCTAACATAGATGGTTTCCAGCGTAGTAACTTCTTTCTATCGTCCTGATGTTCTTTCTGGTCAAACCTCTCTCATTGTTCGTCGCTTACTGCTCCTAGATCTTAAAATATATTTCAAGGACATGCGACCCACTAATATTTCCAAATTCTTTCATATTCTAGTAGTTCATATATGATGTTTTTGTAGTTTTCTCCTTTCTTGTTGCCCAGAAATCATTTCACTACTCGTCCAAACAAGCTGCCAATTCCGTTTCATCTAACTTTTCTTGAAAAAAGAAATCGCATTGAAGCTTCCTTATTTCAAGTCCAATAAATATGCCTTCTTTTAGTTTGTCACCGTATGACATCTCATGTTATATATTTTTTATCTTCATATTCCTCGGTAATGTCATTGCATATATTTGACACTAAATATTAGATTGTAAAAATATGTCGTCTCTTTTTTTCCCCCACCATCCCCTATGTATGCATATATATATATATATATATATATATATATATATATATATATATATATATATATATATATATATATATATATCCCTACACTTATTTTTATCAATGCTACTTCAAAAAAGTTCGAATTTATTGACCTGTGTGATTATTTTGATTTTTGTAATGTATTAATAACGAATATAGATGAAACAAATTCAATGTATTATCTTTTTAAACTACAACTATTCATAAACATTTTCTTTAATTTAAAAAAAAATATATAAATTTTATAAATAATTGTGTTCTAAAATTTATTTATGAAAAATTACTCCTTAACTCCATTAAGTGAGTTATTAAAGGAGGTTAGGAACAGGGGTAAATATAGCTCGTTATGAATATAAAATTTCTTACTGGAGTCTTGATTTGGATTTAATATAATATAAGAGAGAAGTTATCCTATGGAAAAATTCCCAAAATGAAAATTATAAAGTACAAAATTTGAATAAATTCAAATAAAACTTTATCTAAATATGGAGACCACGAAAAATGATAAGGTATTGCCTCTCGATAGGGAGACTTGTACCACTCAGCAATATGTCAGATGGTGGTCATGCTTTGCTGTGAATAGATTATCACTAATTTGAAATTCAGAATGAACTTGTGATAAAGCCGAATCGGCTATCAAGATACATAGCCACTTCCAAGACCGCGCTAACATGACCTTTCCGTTCGCCATTTCCTACTATCTCGTGAATGCTCTACAAATAAGCATAATATCTTTTTCATTTCTTCATATCAGATATATGCTGTGCTCCAGGGTCTCACCCGCATTAAATTTGGATTAATCTCCAAAACACAAAATTACCTATATATAACACGTTCTTCAATCTAATTTGTTCCTGAAATTTTCAATGATCACGGATCAAAACGACAATAATTTTTTATAAACGGCAATAAAGTTTCAATTAAATAAATTCCATATTTTCAAACTTCCTGTGCCCCCTTAGCGTCCTATTTAATGTATAATTTTCCTCTTATCAATTTAATTATGGTATTTATTTATATTGACCTGTCCGTATGGATCGTAGCGTGATGTTATCAAGCCTAAATAGTCCAGAGGAAATGTACAAAGTACCTCAAAAATGAAAAAGGTTGGCAAAAGATTTTTTTTTTTCTGACTTTTATATATTGAAGCGTGGGAAACCCTCGTAATTTTTGGACTTTGTCGTCATCTATAGGATGAAAACCATGAATTTTTTTAACATCAATCTATACTAAATTAAACAAGAGTGAATTCCTTACATGTTTGTTTGTACTTCTATAATTTTTTTCATTCGAGGCATCGTTTCTTAGTTTAATGCTGATCCTGTCACATAGGGACCAGGAGGGAGTTCGGGAGAAATTTGAAAATGTTTGCTCATGTATGTTTTTTTGGATGCTGATTACGAATCTCAACTTTTTTACCTCAAATTTCTCTCGAAAATATTTAAAATAAATAATGCAAAAAGCTAAAAAAAATTGATTTCGACCTTCCATCTCATAATGTCAGTCTTAAATCATCCAGTGATGACAAAGGAGTCCTACAATTTTTTTAAACAAAAATTGTAAATTACAATAGTTTTAAATTGATATTTCATATGTGACATGAGGAATAATTATATATCCTTGAAAACAGACCAATTTAAATTCTGAAGATGGGGATCAATGTCCCCCGGAACGTAAACAAATGTATAAAACTGGATAATAAAAGTTACCAATTCGGAAGTATGGTTGCCAAAATTTCGTAATAAATAGGATAATTTTCCTCTTAGCAATTTATTTATGTTGCTCTGTTCCCATGGGTCAGAACTCTTATTATTTTCCCTTATTTTTGAAATTCGGTACTGCACTATTGTATGTATACAAAATTTATGCCGACGAAAGCTGTAGATAATTTTCTTCTATTTAAAAAAGAAGTTGCCGAGATATTTTGAATAAACCGAAAAAAGTCCAAAAATTTTGTGGTTTTTAGTTGACAGAATGTTCTCCCGAAGGAAGTTTTGTTGGAAAACTCGGTTTTCTCACGCTAGCCTCAATTATAAACAAGTAAGACAAAAAAATCTTTTAACCGACCTTTTGTAAAGTAGTAACCTTATTCATTTACATTTCCCCTGGAATAAAATCCATTTCCTATAAACGGTCTTTATAACGCAAAAAGAAGTTTTAAAATCGGTTCCTGAAACAAACAAATCGGTTCCTTCGGTTACACCACATCTCATCCTCATTTCCACGTCCTACCTTTTCTCTATGTTTTACACCTTCTATCATCCTCTTAAGAAGATCACGCAGTATTGAGGCCTTGAGAGGTCAAGGTCGTCACCTCCTCGATATAAATATTTTTGGTAATATTAGCAATAGTTTTTAATCCAATTTTCATGCTTATCCTTAAAACACGTCAAATTTGGGGATTATAGACATTTTGGTGATTATCTCCTTCTTATTAAATCCTCCCACCCAGGAAAAAAATTTAAATCATCCCTCGAAAAAAAATTCTGCGTACGCCCCTGCTTTTAAAATGAACCTATTCAGATATTTTCATCCTAATGAGAATTGAATAAGTACCGTTGCTATACAACTCGGTATCAATGTCGGTATATCCGTAGGAGTTGGAAATCCGATTCCAGATTTATCTACAGCACAAAATCAATTTATCAAGCAAATAATCAAGATTTATACTCTCTATGAACTTTCATAAGATATAATGACTCTCGACAAATCTACTCTTCTGACATGAGACACCAAATCTACTTTATATATTTGTTATTAACGTAAAGAGAATGGTCTTTCAGTCATTCCGCTCAATCTCCCATCTTAGCGCTTATAAATGCACTGAACAATTTTTTTTTGCAAATAAAGCCTTGCCGTCGTTAATTTTAAGTCTACATTTGCATAAAATCGATGACATAACATTTTGATCGATAGGAAATGTTTAAAAAATGAAAAAATCCAAAAGGCTGTCAGTTGCTCCCACCCTAAGACTCCCCTCCACTTCCCCACTTCTCGAGATCTACCCCTCGCGGCTGCAGTTCCGTGGGTCCCTGTGGCTAGGTCAGGAGTCTGTTGAGGTACGTAGCAGTCACTCCTTCTCTTACGTCGAGTAGTAGAAGCGTTTTATATTTTTTATGGACAACTCCATGGGTATCGAATTTATTTTAAAAATAAATATTCATTTTAAAGCTAGTTAAATAAATAAGTAATATTTACATGTGACAACTTGAGACATCTGACGAAATGAAACAGATGAACATTGAAATCTATAGAAGAAAATGTGTCAATACATAACCATTATTTAGAAATAAAAAAAATACTAGACAGATTTTGTTTCTTTATAAAATATAGTTATGCCAACTGTTACAGTTTTTGTTATCAATCTGAAAAGAAACACCTAAATGACGTTTTGTAAAAAAATATTATTAACTCTAGGCAGTAAATATATTTATTTTATCATATTTTTCTTGAATCAAAAGTAATTGTTTATTATTTTTGTTTGAGTCGTTTATTGTGTTAAAACTTGAATTTATTTTCTCAAAATAATTAATTTTACGATTATATTTTTTAATTTTATGATGATAGTTTTAGTTACTTTTTGATTACAAGATGGTTCAAATTTTAACCAAATCAAAATTAGTATTCTATTTTAGTAATTATTTAATTTTGGTCTTTATTATTAAACTTTTTATATGTTCGAAATTTTAATTAGAGTTGCAGTATTACGTTTTTAAAAATTATATCGTTACAACGGTGTCCCTTTGAGAGTAGTAATTCCAAAGAGAAGATATTATTAATCGATTTACTGAAAGGATAATAATGGTATACGGATATTAAGCGATTTTTGAGAAAGCCCGATGATAAGTTCGAAACTTCAAGGAAAAAATATCTGTTAACTCATTCAACCATTAAGGCAATCATAAGAAATGTCTTTTCTATCATACTGACAAAATTAGAGGTTTCATAAAATTTTCCTTTGATTTCTTAAACTTTTATGACTATCATAATATGTAGTTTTTATTTACTTCATGGTGAACCATCAACATTTTAAGTCTGAAAATTTATAAGAAATCAAAATTATTATTCCTTTTTTAGTATTTTTATTTTATTACATTGTTTATTACCAACAAAATGATTAAGTATCACTATAACTATTTATTTATTGATTTGAAGCATGATTTTTATTTTATTTCTATGTATATTTATTTTTTTTGTGTGTTCTCAAGAAACATCATCATTTAGATCTTTTTTACGATAACAATTTTTTATTATGAATATATAAAATAGTCTACATTATATTGTATAATATGTAGTCCTCGTCTACATTCCCATATTAGGTGCCATTTTCTTATTATAATTTATTTTAAAACATTGTTCATTATGTCAATATAATATAATCACATCAACTAAAGGAGTCTCGTATATTTATATATATATGAGCACGTTTAAAGTGCGCTGTCATTGCCTCTATTCTCAACTATCTTGGGACCATATGGGCTTATGTAAAAAACCGGATCAACCAGAAGACATAGCTTGTTCTAATCAATATTTTCACACAGACATTTAGACATTTTAGACAAATATTCAGATGTGTTCATCGTTTGTTTAAAAAAAAAAAGTTAATTGACATGCAGCCCAGTCTTTTGTTATGTTCCCAACTTCTATATTTTATTATTATTTTTTTTATAGACAAATTTAATTAATTTGCACATTCAAAGGTCCCCGGCTTCTATAAAAGTTCTTTTTTTGTTGTTTTTTTATAAAAAATTTCTTGACGCTGTTGTCTGTTTTGTTTTTCTAAACTATTTAATGCGATTAACCCTACATTTTTCCTCAATTTTCTTGGTATTTTCAATTTCTTTTTTTGGCTTAATCTTGTCATTTCTTATTGTTCTTTGGCTGATCTCCCAGCGCAAATCATTTTTCAGAGTCAGATAATACTTCGAAAAATCTTTCGTTATGAAAAATGATACGATTCATATTTGTGGTTATTGTTTAATAATTATTGAAAAATATAAGGTTACAAAGGTTTATTTTCAAAACATCGGCTTTTTAAAATTATTTTTTTGCCAAAGCTACGGAAATGAATTCAATGATAATTCTTCAGGCCTGATAGACAAAGAATATGAAAATCATAAAAAAAAAACACTAGAAAAATTAATATATGATTTAATATAATAAAATTAATATTTGTATTATTTACTCAAAAGTTTGAAATATTGAATATTTTCATAAAATAAGTATTGGTATTTTTAACAATTTTAATAAGTTTGTTAGCTAGATATAGATTTTCAGAAAATTATATTGAATAAATAATGGAATAAACTAGTATTGATCAATCGAATTGAATTCGCTCTCTCTCGCCGAGAAACATTTGGGCCGAAACGTCGGAACACATTAAAACAGTGTACATAACTGTTTGTATCCTTCCTCACTGTCATTTATATCTGCATAATTACGAATCAACCAGGCAGCATACCTATGGAACAATATTTTTCGTTTGTTCAAACAAACCTTGTTTTGCTGAAGTGGCCTTTTAAGGAAATCCTTTGAGGGGGAGTGCGCACACTGTTTAGAATGAATAGGCTACTTAGCGTTATTGGAAACATTAAATAATGGCTGGAACTCGTCATCCAGAAGTGGATTCGGTGTCTCATTTCAATCGATGAATTCGGAGCACCTCGAAAACTGTCAGTCACGGTTCATGAATACTGTGGTTGGAATTGAATTGGAAAAGCCATTTCGGACCTCTGAAACATTCATTTAAAAATTATGAACTTGAAAACTATACTTATCAATTTATTTATTTAAACAATGAATTTGTTCGAATTTTCTTACCTTACATTCATTGGTATTAGAGGATTAATATTTATTTTTAACACGCTCTTACCAAACTTCCGGTTCTATTTATTTTAGTTTTGTTAGCAAAAGAAAACGAAAATCATTTTTTTCCAATTGAAACGGAAATATTGTGAGGAAGTATTGGAGACGAACACAATTATAATTGCTAATAGATTTTTTAAAAGCATTCTAGTAATTACAGAATCATAAAAACAAATTTAAAAGAGATAAAAAAAGGAATAAAATTTCGTCGGCAAAACTGTGAAACCACGTGAATGTCAAATCAGAGCTTTTCAAAAAGAGACTAAAAGAGTTTAAAAAAGTAAATTTTCATCATGCTGAGTTTTTTTTTTTTAATATTATGTAGGTACTAGAAAATGATACACCATAGAGTTGAAAAAAATTACAATTAATGTAAATTTCATTTGATAATCTGCTCTGCAAAATTGAAATATTGGCTGGATTGGACATAAAAGTTTTTTTTTTTTTTAAATTTAAATTATTTTTTCAAATTGAAGGCTATGGTAAACCTGTATTACATGTTTATTCTTTTTTAGTAAACGATTTCATATTTCATTAAAGTTTTGGGATTTTTCACCCCTCTTTAGTATGAAATAATTACTAAAATATACATTTTATTATATACGAGTACATAAAAAAGTTCTCATCATATGATCCATATTAATTTTGTAACTCTTTATAAAAGTTGGTAGAGGCATTTAGAATAATTTGAGGAGTATTCTGTATTCATACCTGCCATATATTCGAGTTTTCAACTTCCAATTTCCTATTAGGGTTAAGTGACCAGATGTTTTACTATGGAATGTGGGACAGGCGAAAAAAAAAAAAATGTTCTTTCTATTTTATCAATTACACATAGAAAACTAACATAGAACAAGACACATAAAATTAAAACATTAACATACAATCTCTATTCGGTCTAATCTCAAGCAAATCGGTCAGTTGTCTCAGAGAAAAGCGGCAGACATATGGCGGACGTACGGATTTTTTTTTCAAATTTGATATTTAGATTCTGCATATCTTGGTTAAATTTTTTTTCTTGGTCCCTTACAAAGATTCATTTTTGAGAATAATAAAACAAAATACAAAACTTAATTTTCTGCTTTCCTATGGGGAATCGGACCATGGTTCATATGCATTTTTTTGTTGCTCTTTAGGTACAGAATCAGCACCTGAAGTGTTCTGGTTTTTATCTTGTATAATCTTTATAAATAAATGTTTATATTATAGTTGTTTAAGAACTATTTTTTTCCTAAAGAAATCTAACTACGAATACTTGTTATATACTAAAATTTTGCGCAATTACATTTTTTTAATTTTACTAATTTGCATATTTAAGCTAATTGTAATACTTTGGGACTTATTAGCTATAAATCTAAAAATATATTGCGGTCATTTTGAAAAAATTGTCAGATAAAGCCTACGCACCCTTTGGGAGTGGTGGATTTCGTCATCGTTTTTTTCTGACAATTTTACAGAAGAATCCATTAATAAATACCAATTTTTTTAGTCGAAAAAACAAAAGTTTGCCCAATGGGGGACAATTGTGGGACAATTTTGGGCCTTATGTGGGACAATTTTCGATGTAGGACGAGAATCCAAATTTTGGACGTTTCGTCACTTCATATTAGAGTTTCACCATGGCCTTGAATTAGAAAGAAATATAAAAAATTTCCCACAAAATTAATTATTTAAATTATTGTTAAATTTACGATTTCAATAACTTTGAACGTTGAACTCCACAATCTCCAGAAAAACAATTTCAGAACTCAATAGTAAAAACAAAAACTGCTTAAAATGTAGCAAAGCTACAGCAAAAGTATAATTCATGAAAAAAAAATGTAAACATTTTTGAAATTAAGTCTGTATATAAATATAGGGGCTAGGGAAAAAAAAAAAAAAAAAACATTGAAAAAAGAAACTGAAACAGACAACCACTAAGGCACAGCTTCAGGGATTGCTAATCGGGTATAAAACTGAATACTGTTGCCTTATGATTATAGCCTATGAGACAGGCTATTATTTATTGTTAAATATATTATGCACCAACTGAAGATAAAGATGATGAGGTGAAGGATGATTTCTACGATCAGCTAGAAAAAGTAGTGGACCAGGCTCAAAATATGACATAAAATTAGTCATAGGTGACTTCAATGCCAAGACAGGCAGAGAACCCCAATTCAGGCCCATTATCGGAGACCAAAGCCTTCACGAAACGAGCAATGACAATGGAGTGAGATTAGTCTGACAGCAGCTAAGGGTCTAGTGGTCAGTAGCACGATGTTCCCGCACCGAGACATCCGAAAGTACAGCTGGGTAAGCCCTAAAGGTGCTAAAAAACAAACTGACTGATAGATAAGAGACATCAGAACTCCATCCAAGACATAAGAAGCTACCGTAGAGCAGACTGTGATTCGGGCCACACTTTGATTAGGATCAAATTCTGTCAGAGGCTGAAGCGAATCCACAAAGCAGGGAACCCTTGGACTCAGAGAGCCTCACGGTTGATCAACATTGGGAGGCATTAGAGACCGGGTTAAAAGAAACAGCCATGGAAGCAATAGATATTCAGGAGAAACGAAAAGCCAAGAAGTGGTTCACAGAAGCTTGTGAAAAGGCAGTGGAGAAAAGAAGAAAAATGAAAGTTCTCTCCCTAGCCAAAGCTGATCAAGCCACGTTGGAAAAATACGCCGCCGCCAGGGCAAAGACAAACAGAACAATAAGAAAAGCAAAAAGAGAATTCCTCAAAGAAAGACTGCAAACTATTGAGGACAACTGGCAAGTCGGAAATATATGCGAATTTTACGCAGACGTCAGGAAAGAAAGGGTAGGGTATAAAGCGAGAAACAGGCAAATGCGAGGATAAGATGGCAAACTGACGCCATCAAAAGAAAAGGTATTAAGCATCTGGAAAGGACATTTTCAGCAGCTTTTCAACCAAGGGAATCCCACTAACGAAGAAGACATGGACCACGCGGAAGACCTCGACCCACAAGAGGTTGAAGAACCAGACATTGTGGATGTGGAAATAGCTATCGACAGGCTTAAAAGAAGAAAGGCCTCAGGGTTGGACAGCATACCATCAGAGCTGTTTAAAGACGGAGGTGAAACTCTAAGAGCCAAGCTATTAGAACTAATCCAGAAAATATGGGATGAGGAAGGATACCGGAGGCTTGGAACACAGGTCTAATATGCCCTATCCTAAAGGGGTCCATGTATGAATGTGGTAACTACAGAGGCATAGCACTCCTTCCGGTTGCCTATAAGATAATAACCAATATCCTGCTAAACCGGATATATTCCCACTATGAAAATATAATAGGCGACCACCAAGCAGGATTCAGAAGAGGAAGGAGCACGCTAGACCAGATCTATATCCTAAAAAAGGTACTCGAAAAACGTTGGGAAGTAGAGCAGGATGTGCACGCCTTATTTATCGATTTCAAAGCAACCTATGATTCTGTGGACAGAAACTGCCTATGGAAAATCATGACTGAGCTGGGTATTCTCGAGAAATTGTTGAGATTGACTAAGGCGTGTACAAACGATCCCAAATGCAGAGCCTGATGCAAGGAAAATTTGTCTGAAGCCTTTGAAGAATAGGTCTGAGGCAAGGAGATGGACTCTCGTCGATGCTGTTTAACTTAGGCCTTGAGAAGGTGATTAGAACATCATGCGAAAATGGAGGGAAGCACGTTGGAATGAAACACAAAATCCCAGAGTACGCGGACGACGTAGCTGTCCTTGTAATCAATGAAGAAAACATTGAGAGAATTGCTAAGGACTCTGTTAAGAGAAGCAGAGCTAATCGGCTTGCAAATAAATGAAGATAAAACAAAATATATGATAGTTAGCCGAAAAATCCACCCCAACAATAGTATCCTCGTGGATGGCAGAACATTCCCGAAAGTAGAGAGCTTTAAATACTTCGGCACCACAATAACCTCAGTCAATGACCAGCATACAGAGATAGACCAGCGTATAACAAGCGCAAATAGAGCTTTCTTCTCTCTTTCAAGAATACTGAAATCCCGAAAAATCTCCAGAAATCTCAAATTAAGGGTGTACAATGCTGTGATAAAACCAGTTCTGATGTACGACTCCATTACTCACCTAAACCCACTAGTTTCTAAAGGGAAGCGACGTTCTATTCTTGATGAACCTGCGAGGTGTCTGCACGGAAGATCGACTCGGAAACTTCTGATATCGATCATCGGTGTTCTATCCGTGGGCAGTAGATTCTTCCTAAGTTATTGCCATGTTTTAATATAATCATATAACACTTTTTGTATTTATGTTAATAATACAATTGAGTATAAATAAATAAATTTAAAATAAAATTATACATATTATTAGCTTCATGGAATCAACGATAAATCATTTAGTTGTCTTAATGATTTTCGATCAATCGGTTTCGTTATGTAAGTACTTTTTGAAATATTTGTTTTTGAGGAATGGTGTAACACTTTGACTGCTGGAGTGCAAGTTATTGTAGTCGGCTATACCATTAAGGAAGAGATTGATTTGTACAACTGCCCTGAAGTTTCAACAGTTTTTGAAACAAAAGGAACTGATAAACAAAATGAATCTGAACTTCAAGAAGTCAGAAGAACTGGAAGGTCAGTGCCCACAGCGATAAAGAACACGGTATCGTATTGAGATGACTAGGGTGTGGTTCCGTTGACTATTTGCACCTTTGCATTTTCTACAGCTTGTTTTAATGTTATGTCCTCGTTAAAATTCTTTTCTAAGCATCACGACTTTTTTTTTTTATCGCCCTACAATTTGCCTTGTGCCCTGTGTAGATATTATCTAACACAACCTCAGCAGATGTTTTAATTATTGAGGGCCGAGATCTGTATGCAGTTTTAATTCTTGTTCAACACTCTTCAACAGAGCAACAAACAAAGATGATAGCCACATTTCATGCTGATATTAGCATCTTCTGTAAATGTTTTTCAAAAATGACATGTTTCCAAAATGCATTATTTTTGACGGGAATAACAAATTAGTTCGTATTAAGCTATGTTTTGCGTTTATCGAGTTCGTGATAAAGATGGTTTACTGTACTTGCTTTCATGTTTCTGCAAACTGAGTTCTTTCTAACTCATCACCGTTTTATTTAGTCACTTTATGAAGTACTAATGTTTAGCTTAGAAATTTCACTACGTAGTATTATCTATATGATTAAAAAAAAAGTATCATTGACAGGTAACAAACCTGTTCCATCAGTTATAGTGTCATAAATGGTCAACTGGGATGAGTATTTTTTTATTCCTTTTTTTTTTTTTTAAGTACTTTAAATTTCTCAAGTCCATGTTAGCCGTGCGAAGTTGTATAAACCGAATCCATCCAAGACATGTCCTTCTCTGTAAGGTGTTCGTTTTTATAATCTTGTTTCTTTTTGGACTACCTAAAGAAGCCAGCACTTTTTATGACTGATTTAAGATCCATTAATGTGTATCTTAATGAACTTTTGGAAGCATATTAACAAAAAATAAAGTTTAAATTTAAATGTAAACCTATGGTGATAAACCAATTGCGTAATCTGATTTACGCCAATTTCAAATAGTTAATTAAAAAAAATTAAATCGTTATTTCGAATAATCGTAAAACTTTCAATAAAACGCTGTTCTAAAAAGATCTTCCGCACTTTTGATTAGGAAAATAAATTTGGAACTCTTAAGGATCCCCCAGACAGAGATGATGCTGAACTCGGTACGATAGGGAATCGGGACTGCTTATAGCTCCAGAACTA
Source organism: Rhaphigaster nebulosa (assembly GCA_948150685.1). Taxonomy (NCBI): domain Eukaryota; kingdom Metazoa; phylum Arthropoda; class Insecta; order Hemiptera; family Pentatomidae; genus Rhaphigaster; species Rhaphigaster nebulosa. The sequence goes on along the minus strand of OX411306.1, from coordinate 124,470,528 downwards.
GGATCCTAGAAAACTCAAAATAGTGTCATTATTTACAAAATTACAAGGGATTTAATTTTATGTATGTCTTGAATTCACAAATCCAATCTTAAAATGTTAAAAAAATTCCAAAAAATTATTTATTTTTATAAATATGAAAACGAAATGTTTAATTTTGTTGAAAAATATATTCAACATACAGATGCTATAAAAATCTTGTATTTTTATGCCAAGTTTTTTCAAATTGAAATGGAGATACAATGTATATTTCATATTTTAAACAATCAAATTTACTTTGCTCAAAGTCATTAGACAAACTGTGTCTTTATGTTATTTACCATACCCGCCATTAATCGTGAGCCAATAATTGGTGGATGAGCTTCCATAAAAATTATTTTTTTTTTTACATGATCTCATTGAGATACTATAATAGAATTTGGTATGTAGTAAGTGTATATACATATATATATATATATATATATATATATATATATATATATATATATATATATATATATATATATGTTTTAATATGTTTAAAAAAATAATAATAAACAGGTTTTTTTAGTTTAAAAAACCTGTTTATTATTTTTTTTTTAAACATATTGGTTTAATGTTAATATAACAATGCACATACCAAAAATTTTTATAGTATCTAAATGGAATCATGTAAAAAAAAAAGTTTTGAGAAAACTCATTTACCAATTAATGGCTCAAGAATAATGTCGAGTATGAAAAATAACTTAAAATCGCAATATGGATTAGATACGTGCTATTGAGTAAAAGAGAATTTGGCACAGTGCATTTTTAGATATATTGTGATTAAAATATGTAATTATATATTTCTTTAATTATAAAATATTTTGTCAAAACTTATTTCTAGTAATAAATTAAATTGATAAATAATGTGTAGTTAATTATTTAGACTAAATCGAATGAGATCTTCTTATGCGGAAATTAAATAGTTTTAATGAAAAATGGTTTTTAATTAACGACTGCATGGAATATGATACAATACCACCAAATAGAGATAATTAATTTAAATAGTGTCTTTTAAATTATTAATTTGGCCATTTATTTTATTACGATTATTTTTTTTTATATTTTTAGTATTATTATACCATTTTTGTGTTGCATAATTTTGTGATATGATTTTATTAAATAATATTTTGGTTTTTGGATATTTGTAAATGAGATAAATTCATATGCAATATTTTTGTTCATAGACGACAAGCTTGAAAATTGCCAAAATGGGCCGAAACTTTGCCTAATGTGATTTAATAAAAAACAAGCAAAGAAATAAAGTTTAAAAGG